>OX442364.1:26829881-26847381 GCA_949357725.1 Hyperoplus immaculatus | reverse complement strand
TGTCGGTGCATCTGAGGTAAAGCCTTCAGTGATGGCACATGGATTTTATACCTTCTGCTGTACGTCCAGGGTTTTTTTCTTAACAGTAGAATCAACAATTGAAACATTTCTTGGGCTCTTCTTGGGGATTTTTCGGAGCTCCTGCACCAGTGTCAGGAGGGGGGGCACCAGTTTGTAAACGCTGCCATACTGAGAAATACAGAGAGAGTTTTGTGGAGCTGATAATAGGCTTAATCAACTTTGTGTCAACCTCATTTGGTGATGGCTTGAATGTAACCTGACCATTCATTTTTACGAAAAAGTTACGCACTATGGCTTTAAAAGTTTAGTTCACGTGAAAAATAAAAAATATTTAAATTAATTTTTTTTGGTATTTTAAAATGAAAGTCAAATACTCATAAACCAACATTTAAAAAAAAAAAAAAAAAATTTAATATCCGTTTGTGAAATAAAATCGAACAACCGAAGAAAAATCACTACTGACCGAGACACTGATCAAGTCACTACAAGACAGGTTAAGTTGCTGCTTTTGTTGGCGACAAAACAACTTGAAAAAGAACGAGGGAAGAGGAAAAAGAGGATAATCATATTTTGGTGGGACCGTCAGCCAGCCGTCCGATGGCTAAACGAATAGAAACCCCCTAAACCCTGAGCATGTACATATCTGTTCGCTGTACAATATTTGGGTGTGTGTATATATCTGTAGTTTACTGTAAATGACCCAAAACACTCCTCCTTCTATCCTTCTATCCTTCTATCCTTCTATCCTTCTATCCTTCTATCTATCTATCTATCTATCTATCTATCTATCTATCTATCTATCCTTCTATCTATCTATCTATCTATCTATCTATCTATCTATCTATCTATCTATCTATCTATCTATCTATCTATCTATCTATCTATCTATCTATCTATCTATCTATCTATCTATCTATCCGTCCTTTCAAACTGCAACCCCTTCCACCAATCATCACACAGAACAGGTCGTCAAGATTTAGTCCCCACACACAGAGACAGACAGACAGACAGACAGACACACACACAGACACAGAGACACAAACAGACAGACGCACGCACGCACGCACGCACAAAAATATCAGACAGTGTTGGAGCTAAAAGCTAACGGTTCCCATCTGCTTCCAGTCATTGTGTTAAGCTAGGCTACCACATCTAAACACTCCTCTCTTTAGACCCTCAGACACACACACACAGTCACACACACACACACACAGTCACACACACACACACACACACACACACACCGAACAATATTGACTAATTGGACTGACGCGTTGTTCTGATACTTCACATTCTGCACACACAGAAAAGATTACGTCACATTTATATTAACAGCAAAACGTCACATTTAAGAAGCTAAACCCGCCTTTTTTTGGGCAATTTTGCTTGAAAAACGACCATTAGGTGATTACTTTTCTGGTGGTAGAATATTCAGTGCGTTCTGGAGGACATTTAAAAAGCCTTCAGAGAGTCAACACAGTGTTTTAGTTTGATTTTAAGAGAAAAATCAAAATAATAATAAAAATGTATTGATCAAAAGTTTAGGCAGGATTATGATGTCGCCCACAGTTTTACATATGAGACGTTATGCAGCAGCTCACAGTTTAATGTCACACTCCATAATAATGAATGTATTCACTGTGTGTGTGAGAGAGTGAGACGGTGTGTGTGTGTGAGAGAGAGTGCGTGAGAGAGTGAGATGGTGTGTGTGTGTGAGAGAGAGAGAGTGTGTGAGACGGTGTGTGTGTGTGTGTGAGAGAGTGTGTGAGAGAGTGAGACGGTGTGTATGTGTGAGAGAGAGAGAGAGAGAGTGTGTGTGAGACGGTGTGTGTGAGAGAGAGAGACGGTGTGTGTGTGAGAGAACAGTGTTAATTGTGATTGTGTGAACCATAGCACTATGCTGTATCAAGTGTTTTAATCATAAAGTATCTTTAATCCCGTATTAGTAAAAATTTAACAGCCGAAATAATTAATAATTTAACAACAAATAGTGTTAAATAGATAAAGCCCAGATAAAGGTTGCGTTCCGAGTCGCATACTTTCTACTATATAGTATGGTAGAAAAAAGATTTAGGATGTCCCGATTCTTGTGGCCAGATTTAGGATGGTTAGAAGTACCCGGATGTCCTACTTCATGCGGCCAAGATTGTTAGTGTTGAAAACAGCATCCTATTTGGGCGATTCTGACCCACAATCCAGTGCGCACATGAAGTGACGTCACATCGACGAAGCCTCCATATGAAAACAAACGGGGATGCGACGGATATAAAAGCAAGAGGCAAGATCAAGGAGCCATGTTAGGATGAAATAAGAGAGAAAAGTATGTCCCAATAGTATGCCTACTGCATCCTAACTAGATTCTTTTTATCGTCGGATGTAGTATGTAGAATAGAAAAAAGAAAGAGGAGGAGATTCGGAACGCAACCAAAGTGTTTTTAAGCTCTGATAAGTAAATCGAAAACTGACCTGCTGATTGTTAATTATTTTGACTTGCTATGATCTAGCAAGATCGAGCGAAGCTAAGCTAAACTGACCCATCTCTCTACTGAAAAACAAACATATCCATTTGTTCGGACTGGTTTGAGGTGTGTGTGTGTGTGTGTGTGTTAGATTGTGTGTGTGTGATAGAGAGAGAGAGACTGCGTGTGTGTGCGTGTGTAAGAGTGTGTGTGTGTGTGTGTGTGTATAACTGAGCCTCAGTGTCTTCAACGTTTGCCTCAATCATTCATAAATCTCCACCTCTTTCTTCCTTTCTCTCTTTCTTTCTTTCTTTCTTTCTTTCTCTCTTTCTTTCTCTCTTTCTTTCTTTCTACTCACTCCATTTTGTGTTGATCAGAAGCTATTGACCGTGTGTTTCTCAGGAGGTTTTTTTTTAACTTTTTATTTGCATTTTCTGTTGGATCAGGGTTTGCTGTTATGTTGTTGTTGTTATTGTTGTTATTTTTTAACTTATTTTGTTGCCATGGCCGCACTCAGACCATTCAGTCCAAACACACATTCCTGCTAAAGAGAGAAATGAGAGAGGGAGGGATAGAGAGAGAGAGAGAGAGAGAGAGAGAGAGAGAGAGAGGGAGAGAGAGAGAGAAAGAGAGAGAGAAAAAAACTGTTTGTTTATCAGCATTTTTTTTTTTCATACTCTGAATTTTCTGGATTTTTTTTTGGTTTTGTTTATTTTTTTACGTCGTGAACATTTTCTCTGTGTTTGCTGCATTAATGAGTCTGTTCTTAAACCTGTCAGGACATTAAATACATGACGTTATAGGGATGATAAATGTACAAATACTCACATGGTAACTCAAGATTATGACTGAGGGGAAAAGGAAAGAAAACCTGAAAAATTGTCCAGTAAATTTGGCTTCAAAACGTTAAAAATGTTATTAAATAAATTCTCACCATGAAATTTAAAGTCATAATAATTACGAACTAGTAAATGAAATTCAAAGCACACTGTTATCTTGATTTTGAACACACTTTCCTAACAGGAAAATGTGCTATATACTCAACTTAAAATCAAGATTATGACAAAATCTGAAACTGTCCAGTAAATTTGGCGTCAGGAGTCATAAACTATATTCCCCTTCTAAACAATAACTACTTTAAAATCTAGTTTAAATTAATTGTGATCATGCAATATTAAGTCATTATTCTAAACAGTAAATCAAAAGTGATCTTGATTTGCTGTCACACAATCTTTGTTTATCTCGAAGGACTTGATTTTCACGAACTGTAAACTTGAATTTTGCTAACCCGAAATATCACGATTTTCTATTGCATAATTATGAATTCGTATCACAAAACCACAATTTATTACGTCGCAATTTTGATTTCTCATTTTAAAGGTGCAGTGTGTAATATGACATCATCAAGAAAGTTCTACAAAGTTCTAGAATGCAACGCTCCCTGGGTAACCCCAACCCTTTAGAATAATAACAGAAGCTACAGTGGCTTTCAAGGACAAGAACAATTCTAAATTTTAAACAATGCACCTGATGACATTCCAACTATGACACTTTCAAGATGGCGGCACTATAGGCCTTGGTCCAAGATATGCAGAAATATGGACATAGATGAGACCCTTTCTAAGGGAAAAAAAAATAATTAAAAACATTTTTTTCAGCTATTATGCACTAAATTAAATGTACTTATGGATATTATAATTACTTTCTACAAAATCTGTTAGGAAATAAAAACCAAAATTCTACACACTGCAGCTTTAATCTATTAACCAATAATTACTGATTTAGAAAGTTATTTTTTTTCATCATCTTAAAAAAAAAAAAAATAATCATGAATTTGATGAAGTTGAAAAGCCGAAAAGTCGCACGGAATTCCTTTTGCCCATAATCTTGAGTATTTGTGTTTTTTATTCCTATTATGTCATGTTTAGTTTTTCATTTTAAGGGGGAGAATGTTATTGGTTAAAATGTGTAACAAAAAAAAATTCAATTGTACATTTTTCTGTCGGGATTTTTGTTCAAAAGTGAAAAAATCTAAAAACCGAAAAGCTGCAGATTTTTTGTTTTTTATCGTAAAGACAAAGGTTGCGTTCCGAATCGCATATTTTCTACTGTAGAAAAAGATTTAGGATGTCCCGATTCTTGTGGCCAGATTTAGGATGTCCCGATTCTTGTGGCCAGATTTAGGATGGTTAGAAGTACCCGGATGTCCTACTTCATGCGGCCAAGATTGTTAGTGTTGAAAACTGCATCCTATTTGGGCGATTCTGACCCACAATCCGGTGCGCACGTGAAGTGACGTCACATCGACGAAGCCTCCGTATGAAAACAAACGGGGATGCGACGGATATAAAAGCAAGAGGCAAGATCAAGGCGCAATGTTATGATGAAATAAGAGAGTAAAAGTATATCCCAATAGTATGCCTACTGCATCCTAACTAGATTCTTTTTATCGTCAGATGTAGTATGTAGAATAGAAAAAAGAAAGAGTATGCGATTCGGAACGCAACCAAAATGTTTTTATCACTTCCTGTATTTAGTCCAATCAGCTGTGACTGTTTACGTTTCTTTGTGTGAAACGGCACTGAGGGGGGGGGAGGGGCTAATATTCAAATGGGCCAATCAAAAAGTTCAACAACTCACCATACAAACGGGCTAGCATGTTGCTTAGCGTGTTCAAGGTTAGCATCATAGCAGGTCAGTTAAAGTTGCGTTGCCTCTGCTGCACAGTAGTTTAAATCGCATCAAGAAAAAGAGCGGGAAAACGGCCTTTAGATTACTGAAGGCTAGCCAATGTTAGTTCCTTTTTGAAAATTGTATTGTAGTGCTTAAAAAAAAAAACAATGCTGAATCATCCCCTCAAATTTAGCTTAGCTTAGCTTGTACCGTGTTATCTTGCTGGTTTAAGATATAAAAAGTTACAATGTAAAAAAGCTCCAGTGGTTTTAACAGTTTAAAAATACATATCAAATGACGGCTGGAATGGACAAAAATATTCCGTAAAGTACATTTTCAAGCTGTTTTTCGCCATATCGTATATATCTGAAAATGCTAAAATTTTGGCGGGAATTCGGAATGTGTCTGTGAACATTTACAGTATTTTTAAGGGGAATTCCGAGCATTTTTTTTTTTGCATTTATATTTAATTTTTTTTTTTTTATTTTGGTGCAGCAGAGGTTACACACGTTTGCTCCAATTCGCTGTTGTCTAAGATTTTTTGTACTTAAATATTTTGTTGCCATATTGTCAAAATGAATTGTGCCATAAACGCACCAGATCAACTTATCTTTATTTCACTGTAGGTCAATTATTTTCTATTTTTTACATACTTTATTTTTTCTACGTTGTCTGTTTTGTGAATTCGTTATTTTTTGGGTTATTTTTTATTTTATTTTTTATAACTGTGACTGTAACGCGGGGATCGTTATTGATATCGATGCATATCACTGCTTTTTTTGAACTCTGCCTAGCAACAAGCGAGGAGAACAAATCTGATTGGACGAAGGAAGAAAAAAAATCCCCTGCCTCCCTGAATAGCTCTTATCCAATCAAAACGCCTGGACATATCTCACCTTTCTCTATCTCTCTTTATTATCTTAGTAACAAAGACAACTTTATAGATGTTTTAAAGATGCACTGGATAATTGACAACATCACCTTTTTGCCAAATGTAGTTTTTGTTGTTGAATAGGGGCATTTTTCTCCTTGAATTTTCCTTTGTTTATTTTTATTTTTTATTTTATTTTTATTTTTTTGGTCGTTTTTTTTTGTTTTATACTTTGCCATGTTTTTCTTCTGTTGTGTCGATGGGGGAAAAAATTTAATTAAAAAAAAAAAATTATTGTGGAAGAAGTTGGAACAAATCGATTAAAAAAAAAAAAAAAAAAAAAAAAAAAAACTCGAAGAGAACCAACTCCAGGCAGCTACGTACGAGTGACTACTGTAAACATGAAAACTAATAAAGACAGAAATGGGTTCGTTTTTTACCTGCGCCATGTTTATTTCTCTCCGCACACACATCTACGGAAATTATAATATTAATAAATGTGATTGTATGTTTTTTTTGGGGGGCATTTTCAAGCTTTATTAGATTGTACAGAGTTGAAATGTATATATATATTTATACTCGCGATATCCTTGAGGGGTGACCCTCTTTTGCAATGATGTTGAGAAACATAAACAACAATACATACACAATATGCAATGCAAATACACAACAAGCTGGTGAAGAGAAATATTTTAGACAGAGGTGTAGAGTGGCTGGAAATAAAATTTAATTGGTAAAAGTACAATATGGCCTAATTAAAACAGTTACAGTTATAATATAATATAATATAACCTATATTGAAGGTGAAATGAGATAATAGCTGCAATTATTTTCAGGAAAAATAGCTAAATGTACTTCAAGTAGCCTATCTAAAAATCTAAGTAAAAGTCAGCTGAAATAATATTATCTTGACAATAAGATCGTAATTTTTATTATTATAATATGATGATGATAAGAATAAAGATGCAGGTAAGTAACAAATACGGCGCATGTGTATTAAAACATTTAAAGCTGCAGTGTGTAGAATTTTGGGTTTTATTTCCTAGCAGATTTTGTAGAAAGTAATTATAATATCCATAAGTACATTTAATTTAGTGCATAATAGCTGAATTTTTTTTTTTATTATTTATTTTTCCCTTAGAAAGGGTCTCATATATGTCTATATTTCTGCATATCTTGGACCAAGGCCTAGTGCTGCCATCTTGAAAGTGTCATAGTTGGAATGTCATCAGGTGCATTGTTTAGAAATTAGAATTGTTCTTGTCCTTGAAGGCCACTGTAGCTTCTGTTATTATTCTAAAGGGTTGGGGTTACCCAGGGAGAGTTGCATTCTAGAACTTTGTAGAACTTTCTTGATGATGTCATATTACACACTGCACCTTTACATTTTTTTACTTTTAAATGTAAATTACAAATAGTGCCTAAACTTTTTGTCAGAAAAAAACTCATGTCTGATTTCAGGCGTGTGCATGAGAGAGAGAGAGCGCGTGACCGAGACGGAGCGCGTGACAGAGGAAGAAAGGGGGTCACGCGGGAGCCTGACGGGGAGTGTTCAGCTGCGTTCACGTGCCGCTGGTGTATCACATTTGAATTCCATTACTTCTGTATTTTGAAAATAATAACAAAAAAGTATACTTATTATAAAGAATAACACGTTAAAAAAAACTATCCAAATATATTATATAATATTAATAATAAATTGTTCATAATGTAATTTTTATAATATGGCATATACATATACAATATAAAAATTCTATTACACTATCTTTAATGGAAACAAGTGTAGGCTGAACGGTTAGCAAAACCAACATTTAATTTATCAGTTGTTTCGAAAAGATAACAATAAAATAAAACAACAATTAAAAAAAAAATATCCCAAAATATATTATGTTTAATAACTTTTTCAACTATAAAGGACTTCTCCCACCAACGGCACCTTGAAGGCAGCAACGTCGCCCCAACGTGATTGCGTCATAGGTCCTATCGGAGTGCGTAGTGTGCGCATGTGCGTGATATACTTCCGCGGGAGAGAAGCGCGCGGCCCTTTCCCTCCCGACAACACACACAGGATGCGAACAGGCGGCGGTGCATTAGCCAGCCGTTACTCTGCCTGAACGTTTTCCTGCTCCATCCGAGACTAAAAACAAACTACCAGCATTTGCCCCAACATTTACTGAGGAAAACGCCGGCATTTAGCGCCTTTTCTGGGGGAGATTTATCCTCTAAAAGAACGACCACAGCGAAGCCGACAGCACGTAGCTACAGACGGGCTAGCTAGCGAGAGAGCGAGCCGGTGGGCATGGAGCTCATAACTATCCTAGAAAAGACCGTTTCTCCAGGTAAATATCACCCAGAATTTCACACCGACACACACACACAGCGAGCCCGCCCAATGTGGCTCTTCCTTGGGCGTAAGAAAACTGTCACCGCTGCCGAGCTACTGACCTGGGCGAACTTTGTAGCAAGATGTTAGCTCGCCATGCTAAACTCTTAAGCTAACTCCCGTGGCTAGGAAGATGTAACGCCTAAATCTGTGACCCAGCAGAATGTGTGTCTGTAGAGGGCGCTATTATTTATCAACCCAGTCTGAGTGAAATATGTGTAATATTAAAAAGTTAATATGAGTCGCCAGCGCTAAAACGTAGGAGTTTCACAATTTACGGCCGCGAAATTATGAGATTGTTGACTCTTGTTTATTTTAAGTCAAATTATTTTGATTATGGGCGGTTTAAACTGTTGCTGACAGTTTCTGCTTTAATTTTAGCATAGCATTTTAACAGTTAACTTTACTATTTATGTTGTTTTTCCTCCTTAAAGGCCTACTTCACCGGTTTGAATATGAAGGTGTATTGAATTCTGAGATCCTATGTAGTATAAATGTGCCAAAAAAAATTAAAATCGGTTCATTCTAGCCTGAGAAAAGGCAGAAAGAGTGTTTTTTTAACCCTATATTTGTCTTTCTCGTGACATCACAGAAAGAGAAATATAGGGTTAAAAAAACGTACTTTGTAAATATTACTGTGATGTCTTTTACTGTGACATCATTTATTGTAGTTAAGAATTCTCTATTATAAAATATCTGTCAATTTGGCAAGTTAGGTTTGCTTTATAAGGTAATAAATATATGTTAATTTAATTGAATGTTTATTGACTTCTCGTGTACACAGTATTTGGTTGATATAATCTGTATATAAAATAAATTGATAAAATAATCCCATATAAGTAACACTAGCGCCCTCTACGCTCACACATTCTAACGGGTCACACATTTGGTTGTAACATCTGTTTCAGTCCCCGCAAAAAAAAAACTTACTGCGACTCATTGCTTTGCCGGCAAATGTAGCACAATCTCTGGGTGCAATTGAGCCGGCAGTCCGCTCGGGTGTTGTGTAAACACGCTGTCACTTCAAAACAATGCTAAACAAGACGGCAGAGACTGTATAGGGCCGGTATAATGTATTAGCTATTGGGAGGCTAACCGTGACAGCTGCTATGGTGTAGCCGCATGTAGTAAATTTGCTGCGTGTAGCCGTTGGTTACCTGCCCATGCCTGCTTTAGCATTTTTTTTTAGCAGTTAGCTTCTATATCGGCACGCCTGTACCAAGGCTAACGTTACTTTTCCCACCGCTAAGGAAGCATTAAAGTCCACTTGTTTTTGTCTGGTAGCCATCCTAAGCCCTTGATCGAGTTATTAGTGTGTTTACCGGTGTGTATTTCGCCTGGGAAACTTTATAACTTATGTATATTAGCTACGGCATGCTAACCCCATTTCGAGATGCTCGCTTTCCCGGCTCACACACGCACGTTGGGGGACGCTCGCCGTGTGTCTGCGAGTGCCCCATCAAACAAATTAAACTTTAAAATGTCTTAAATTGGTCGGAAATACGCGAAACTAAGCCTCGTTTTGTGTTTATAACTGCTGTTAACCATGTACCGCCCCATTTTTTTTGGACTGAAAGACGTGCTAGCCTTTTCCTTAGCTCGACCATATCGGTGTGCTAAGGATGAGCTAGTTAGCAGTGCATTGAATATTGAATAACCCGTTTCCTATCCCACGCAGATCGCAATGAGTTGGAGGCGGCGCAAAAGTTCTTGGAGCAAGCGGCGATAGAAAATCTGGTGAGTGGATTTAAGCTGGTTGCTGTAAATGTCTATCCCTGCGTTCCAATACCCATACTTCCCTACTATTGAGTACGCCAGAAAAAGATTTAGGATGTCCCAATACATGCACGTCAATTGTAGTATGCTGAAAATACATAAATGCCCCACTAACTCCAATAGCATTTTGGAGTATTCGTCTTTATTCTTGACATGTCTCCACATAATGAAAAACAAATCTTCCTTATCTGATTTTTTTTCTCTCTCCTGTCTGTGGCCCTAAAACTTTTCTGTACTTTAGTATGTAGTGTAGTAAAAAGACTAAAACTCTTCTGTACTTTAGTATGTAGTGCAGTAAAAAGACTAAAACTCTTCTGTACTTTAGTATGTAGTGTAGTAAAAAGACTAAAACTCTTCTGTACTTTAGTATGTAGTGTAGTAAAAAGACTAAAACTCTTCTGTTCTTTAATATGTAGTGTAGTAAAAAGAAAGAGTATGTGATTTGGAACGCAGGGTAGGTGTTGATTTTATAAATGGATGGATAGTGAGTGAGTGAGTGAGTGAGTGATAGCGGGGTTTTGCCGGTGATGTGACCAAGATGATATTACAGACAGGCGGCAAGGAGGGAGTAGAGAAGCCTGAGACAGCTGGAGGGAGGCCACACACACACACACACACACACACACACAGTATTTTTAACACACACACATTAACACACACACACACACACACCGACAGGGATACACTACAGTAGTACACAATAAAGCACACACTAAGATACACTTGCACACAGTATTTTACTCACACACTAGTAAACAATATTTTACAACCGAACACACACACATTAACACAGATACACTAGTACACATTAACACACACAATCACATGTACACTCTGATACATATACACTCCCAGTAACGCACACAAACACAGTACCACATGCATATTAACACTAAATACACACACACTCTAACAAACATACACACTAACACACATACTATCAACCTTGCATAGTCTCAGAGCTTGCACTGCATTGTGGGTAGGATAGGCACCAGGAAGGAAGAATGTTTTTTCAGGTTAAATGCAGAAATTAAACAATGTATAATAAGACAAATACACTTGTAAAAAGTAATAATAATAATAAAAAAATCAACTGTGGCTCGACTGTGTCTCAGTTAGTAGAGCAGGTCGGCCGATGATCAAAGGGTTGGAGGTTCGATCCCCGCCCTGCCACCTGTGTCATAGTTGTTGTGTCCTTGGGCAAGACACTTCACCCACCTTGCCTCGTGTGAATGTCGATAGTTAGCCTGCTGCTATCGGTGTGTGAATGGTAACGTGTAAATGGGAACAGGTCTCCCTTGCAAAAGAGTCTTCGGACTCAATGGGATATACCTGTATAAATAAAGGTTAAAAAAAAAAAAACCTTACTAAAGCTTAATCCAGTCAAGCTTGTACAGTCCAACCCAAGCGCCTACAACCAGATTTCAGTTTGTGTCTGTGACGATAAATCAACATGAGACAGAGTCAGACAGTGTGGAATGATCCAGGTGTGTTGGGAATGTTGAATCAAGGAGCAGATGGAGTATGAGACCTCAGTCAGTGCGTTTCCATGGCACAGCTAGATTGGATTAACCCATTGATGACGGCTGCTGCGCGATGCCACATTGGCTCTCCTGCCTGATGCTGCGTCGCGCAGCATTATTACTTTATCTAATTTTCATGGCATTCCCAGCATAGAATGCACTGTCATTGGTTCAAATACACATGAGGTGGGTTTTGTTGATTTTTTTAAGACCACGTGACCACCCAAAAGTTGTGTGGTTTGCCAAAAATCATGTCAATCAAAAAAATAAAAAATAAAAAAATAAAACAAAATAATTAAAAAAATACGCCGGCTATGTCGGCAACAGAACAGTTAGTGGCGTTTGGTGCGCAGAATCAAGGTCTACTACAGACTACTGACGAAAATCACACAACACATTGCATCTATTTATTAACAATATTTAATAATTTTCTAATTCATCTCATTTTGACGATTTTTAGAAATATTTGTTGGTTTGTAAGCGCTAAGGGAGCATGTTTAAATAAAACCTGTGAACCTTAACTTTTAAATGTATTTTATTTCATGTTTCTATGTGCTACACAGGCTTAGATATTAAGGTTTTGGTAGACTTGACAATTCCTACTATTTTTTCAGAAAACCCTCAGGCATTAAGGACATGCATCCTAGATTGCCATAGTCATCAATGGGTTAAGACATACACCGAACTAGACACTCGAACGGACCATGTCACTTGTCTGAGGTTGCGTTCCGAATCTCATACTTTCTACTATATAGTTTGGTAGAAAAAAGATTTAGGATGTCCCGATTCTTGTGGCCAGATTTAGGATGGTTAGAAGTACCCGGATGTCCTACTTCATGCGGCCAAGATTGTTAGTGTTGAAAAGTGCATCCTATTTGGGCGATTCTGACCCACAATCCAGTGCGCACGTGAAGTGACGTCACATCGACGAAGCCTCCGTATGAAAACAAACGGGGATGCGACGGATATAAAAGCAAGAGGCAAGATCAAGACGCCATGTTAGGATGAAATAAGAGAGAAAAGTATGTCCCAATAGTATGCCTACTGCATCCTAACTAGATTCTTTTTATCGTCGGATGTAGTATGTAGAATAGAAAAAAGAAAGAGGAGGAGATTCGGAACGCAACCCCAGTGAGTGTACATGGCCTTTCAGTAATCAGATAAATGTCCGATGCATGGCTGTCTCCACTATGCTAGGTGGCGCTGTAGCCCTTTCAACCATGCTTTCAACAAGTGGTTATAGAGACACGTCCGGCAATAACCCATGGTGTAGCCTATAACGCGCAGGCACAGAACGAGAACTCCGATATGCGATGTCCGATCCCTGTATACATGCAGAGAGAATACCGACTATGAACGAGTTATCTAGGTGTTCTTTTCTTATCCGACTTCTCTTGTCCGTTTTTGTGCCGATTTGTGTGCGAAGTAGATCGGATGAAGGTGTTTACATGCAGTTTACAAGTCCTGTTGAAGTCTTATTCCTTTAGGTACCCGATTTATGAGTCTGCATGTAAACACACTGAATGATAGAGATATGTTTATTTAAAGGTGCAGTGTGTAGTTTTTTTTAGAACAGACTTGTTAGAAATGGAATATATTATTATACTCACTCACTCACTCACTCACTCACTCACTCACTCACTCACTCACTCCACTAACAAACAAATTCACTCTCACTCACACACACACTCTCCACTCACTAACAAACAAATTCACTCTCACTCACTCACACAGTCACACAGCACCCAATATTTATTCACATACATTATTTTAGAATTAGAACATTTCAATTTTTTTGAGTCTTTCATAACAGACTTGTTAGAAATGGAATAATATATTCATAAGTGCTTGAGTATATAATCTCTTGAACACTGCTTGTTTGGTATTTAGTAGTATTTTTGCTAAGCTTTTATTTTCTATGCACATTGGGAAGCACTTTGTGACCCTGTCTGTGAAATGCGCTATGTACATTTTACTTACGTACTGTGATGATAACTCATGCAAGTTGTTATGTATAACAAACCATTTTTTATCTGAGACCTTCACACAATTATATGTATATATTGTTTTGCTAACATTTATATATTTTCTCGGTTAAATCAGACAATTAATCAAAGGTACAGTCAGTCTAAAGGGAAATGCTGTTTTTCAGATCATACTTGTACAAAAATGGTCAGAATAAATAGGTTTTTAATTTAGTTTACAATCACTTGAAAATAGCACCTGGGAGTAAAAAGCCTCAGTGATAGACATATTATACAGGGGAATTCTGAGCTGTCCTTTTTATACACAGTTCAACAAAATTCAATTTAACGTTGAGATTATTGGGCTTGATTTTGGCGAGGAAAAACGTTTAATATTTCAGTCTGTGATGATGATGATTGAGATCTCTGAATCTTCCTGATGGAGAGCTTACACTACTGAGACTGACTTCATAATATCTCATAGAGCAGGAATATATTCACTGTATATTTAATGATAATAATAATAATATGTACCATACCACACAGGATAACAAGACACCCATTTTTTTTCAAAAAATATTTAATTAATTTAACCAAAGTTACAGCATAGGGTTGAAAGAAACTGCAGAGGTTTTCATGTTTGCCTTTGAAATACATAAAAATTATGACTTGCAATTATTATATATTTTTTTAAAGGGACACTGTGTAACATTTTAAGTAATTTATCAGCTAAAATCAATATCCTCATTCATCAATATGTCCTCATTGGTGTAAAATCACCTCTGCCAATAATCTGAATTATCCTCCTGAGCGGAGAATTACAAATATTAATGCTACATTTTGTACATTGAGCAGGCAAGTCTTATGGAGGCATCCATGTTTTTGGAATGTCATCAGGTGCATTGTTTAGAATTTAGAATTGTTCTTGTCCTTGAAGGCCACTGTAGCTGCTGTTATTATTCTAAAGGGGTGGGGTTACCCAGAGAGCGTTTCATTCTAGAACTTTCTTGATGATGTCATATTACACACTGCACCTTTAAATATAGACAATCATACAAAAAAACATACAGAACGAGTATGTAGCAGCAAACACTGGGGGCCTATCCGAAAACTTTTTTTTGCATAGGAAATTTCCTTTCCTATCGAGATGACCCGGAAGTGCTCGGCAGATAGGTGATCCGAATAACCAAAATGCTTAGGAAAGGCATAGGAAAGGAGCCTCGATTCATCCTTTAACCCTCCTTTAGCATAGGTTACTCCTGGCTAACCTATGCTAAAGGAAAGGAGATAGTGGTATCCCATGATCCTTTACGGCGGCAAGAATTAAAGCAACAGGCCACCGCCGGAGTTTACCGACTCTACACGAATACGAACGAGAGGTAAAACAGAAGAGAGGAGAGGAGAAGAGAAGAGAGGAAGATTTAACTCGGCTAAAACAAAATACTCCCCCCCACACACACACACAGGCTAAAGATAATAAAGAACTCATAAAAGACCAACATCATAATAGTTATTTTCGTAGCACATAATTTACACCATAAGAAAATAAAATACCAACTTCACATTTAATGAAGTTACTGGGGGCAGTTCATTTCAACATCAACACAAGTGTAGCCTCTTTTTATTCCACATGTGAATTGGGATATATGGGAGTGATTCTCACTCTGTTGGCGACAACCTGATTAAAATCAATATGAAAATGACGTCGGTTAGGAAAAGTGGAGTCGAATTCATTTGAAACAGCGCTGTCCTTTCCTATGTTCGATAGGAAGCACCTTTCATCTCTCCTTAACCCCGATGACGTTTAGGGGTTAAGGCATAGGAAAGGAGGCTTATAGGTTAGGAGATTGGAGTTTTCGGATAGGCCCACAGCCCCTCACACACACACACACCCCCCACCCCCCCTCCCCATAACCAAAAGGGTTCAGCCTACATACAGAGAGGTTAACTTCTTACGGTGACTTACTAAAGGGACAATAAACTCATTGTAGAATAGAAAGTAAAAACAAAACCCACATACACAAAATAAGGGGAAATAAGAGCATAATGTGGTTGTCTTTTTTTACTCACAAAGAAATAAAGAGCAACAGCAACAACTAATTTAAGGAAAACGATTTTACTAATTGAACTCCTTAAAACCAAAGTTACAGTTTAGGGTTTTCTTTCTAATTTTATCATTATCTTTGACATGTATTTATCACATTTTTTTCCCATCTATTTTTGATTATTTTGAGTATTTATGTACCTTGTCTCCTTCATTTCTAGAGTGTATTTGTTAGCCTGAATATGATTTCATTGTGATTATTGATCGGGGTGGAACTCTGTACAAAGGGCTTCGTTCCCTCCTTGCACCATTAATTGTTAACGTGTGCTAAATAATTAAACTAAAAATAAATAAATACAAACTGATGTAATATAATATTAATCCCTGTTTTTCTCCCCCCTATCTCAGCCCACATTCCTGGTGGAGTTGTCTAAGGTGTTGGCTAACCCGGGGAACACTCAGGTAGCTCGAGTGGCCGCCGGGCTGCAGGTTAAGAACTCTCTCACCTCCAAAGACGCAGACGTGAAGTCGGGCTATCAGCAGAGATGGCTCGCCATAGACGGCAACGCACGCCGAGAAATCAAGAACTTTGTAAGTATATACGCACACACACACACACACACACACACACACACACACACACACACACACACACACACACAAAGAGACACATGTACATGGGCGCACACACAGAGAAACACACACACGCATGAGCAAGAACAGACACATGCACACACCAGACACACATAAGCGCACACACAAAGACACACACACTCACGAGAGCATACACAAACACACACAGTTTATTTACAGGTGCAGTGTGCCACCACACCGATCTCACCATTAGATGAAGCTAAAATACACATTAAAGGTGCTCCAAGGAACTTTCAGTTTGTTAATTCTAGCGCCCCCTTTGGACAAAAGCGGCAGTGTTGTTCCTGGGTGAGCGTATACCCATGACAAAGGCATTAAGAAAAACTATATAAAAATAGCATTCTTTGCACTGATGGTCTCGTTTGCTGTTACATGTAATTTATGATCATCAGAGGAAAGATGAGACTGTTTCAGAAATATTTAAAAGTTCCTTGTAGCTACTTTAACTACTCACTGTACCTTTTTAAAATGTATCCATCTGTTGTATGTTGTGCCTAACATTTGCGTGTCTCTCTCCCTCCCTCTCTCTCCCTCCCTCCCTCTCTCTCCCTCCCCCTCCCCCTCCCCTCTCTCTCCCTCCCCCTCCTCTCTCTCCCTCTCTCTCCCCCTCTCTCTCCCTCCCCCTCCTCTCTCCCTCCCTCCCCCCTCTCACTCCCTCCCTCCCCCTCCCTCCCTCTCTCTCTCTTCCCCCCTCCCCCTCCTCTCTCCCTCTCTCTCCCCCTCCCCCTCCTCTCTCACTCCCTCCCTCCCTCTCTCTCTCTTCCCCCCTCCCCCTCCTCTCTCCCTCTCTCTCCCCCTCCCCCTCCTCTCTCTCCCCCTTCCCCTCCTCTCTCTCTCCCTCCCCCTCCTCTCTCTCCCTCCCTCCCTCTCTCTCCCCCCTCTCTCTCTCCTCCCCTCTCTCTCCCCCTCCTCTCTCCCTCTCCCTCCCTCCCTCTCTCCCCCACCCCCCCCATCCGTCCCCCAGGTTCTACAGACCCTGGGCACAGAGACCTACAGGCCCAGTTCTGCGTCTCAGTGCGTAGCTGGGATCGCGTGTGCAGAGATTCCCGTGAACCAGTGGCCCGAGCTCATCCCACAGCTGGTGGCCAAGTGGCCAATGTTACCGATCCGTCGAGCACAGAGCACATGAAGG
>OX442364.1:26814881-26824881 GCA_949357725.1 Hyperoplus immaculatus | reverse complement strand
TTGCCTTGCCTTGCCTTGCCTTGCCTTGCCTTGCCTTGCCTTGCCTTGCCTTGCCTTGCCTTGCCTTGCCTTGCCTTGCCTTGCCTTGCCTTGCCTTGCCTTGCCTTGCCTTGCCTTGCCTTGCCTTGCCTTGCCTTGCCTTGCCTTGCCTTGCCTTGCCTTGCCTTGCCTTGCCTTGCCTTGCCTTGCCTTACTGTGATGTCTTTTACTGTGACGTCACAGTAATATTTACAAAGTACGTTTTTTTTTTACAACAGAACACAAACACAACCAGACAAACTAACATTTAAACATTGAGAACATGGAGC
This sequence comes from Hyperoplus immaculatus, assembly GCA_949357725.1. NCBI lineage: Eukaryota > Metazoa > Chordata > Actinopteri > Uranoscopiformes > Ammodytidae > Hyperoplus > Hyperoplus immaculatus. Next base: position 26,824,573 of record OX442364.1, on the reverse strand, counting down.
TTGATAGACTTAAATGGCACTTTGATGTGAAGCATAGAAATCTACAGTGTGGAGATATTACAAAATAGATTTCCCTAACACTTTCTACACCAGTATTAACTTATGATCGGCCATTTGATGCTTAAAGACCTGATTTTTATTGTCTTCCCTTCCTTCTGTCCTCCAGATCTGACAGCAGGCGATAGATAGATGGATGGATAGATAGATAGATGGATGGATGGATGGATAGATAGATGGATGGATAGATAGATAGATAGATAGATAGATAGATAGATAGATAGATAGATAGATAGATAGATAGATAGATAGATGCTTAAAGACCTGATTGTAATGTCTTGCCTTCCCTCTCTCCTCCAGATCACCATTGAAGCGATGAAGTCAGATATTGATGAGGTCGCTCTGCAGGGCATCGAGTTCTGGTCCAACGTCTGTGACGAGGAGATGGACCTCGCCATCGAAGCCTCAGAGGTCTGTGTAAGCATACTTCATTACTACCTTACTACCTTACACTGCACACTTCATTACTACCTTACACTGCACTACGGCTGTGTTTTAAAAACCCTACTGACGTCCTACTCATACTAGAAGCCCTACTCATACTAAAGCCCTACTGACGTCCTACTCATACTAAAGCCCTACTGACGTCCTACTCATACTAAAGCCCTACTAACGTCCTACTCATACTAAAGCCCTACTAACGTCCTACTCATACTAAAAGCCCTACTGACGTCCTACTCATACTAAAGCCCAACTGATGTCCTACTCATACTAGAAGCCCTACTCATACTAAAAGCCCTACTGACGTCTTACTCATACTAGAAGCCCTACTCATACTAAAGCCCTACTGACGTCCTACTCATACTAAAGCCCTACTGACGTCCTACTCATACTAAAGCCCTACTAACGTCCTACTCATACTAAAAGCCCTACTGACGTCCTACTCATACTAAAGCCCTACTGACGTCCTACTCATACTAAAGCCCTACTGATGTCCTACTCATACTAAAAGCCCTACTAACGTCCTACTCATACTAAAGCCTTACTGACGTCCTACTCATACTAAAAGCCCTACTGACGTCCTACTCATACTAAAGCCCTACTGACGTCCTACTCATACTAAAGCCTTACTGACGTCCTACTCATACTAAAAGCTCTACTAGCGTTCTCCCTCCTACATACTCAACATGTATATACTCCATACTGTCTACTTAACCATCCATTGTGTATGTGAGGCTCGTCAAAACATTCACACTGAAGTATACTCAAGCTATAAAGAATTTCTTCTTCTTATAAGATTCCGGCCGTTTAGACGCTGTTTAGCATATTGCCGCCCTCCACAGGTTAGATATAGAACTAGATGTTTACATACAGTTCTGTTATGCAGAATTGTAAATACAGAATTTTAAAAAAAGACGCAATGCATTGTGGGGCGGTTGAGTAGAAAAAGTAACCTATCGATCCATACACAAAATCTTCCTCTAAGTAAGTACTCATCTGGGAATTTCTCGCCTACCCAAACTCGCATACACAACCGTCACATACTCAAATTTACTTCAAAATGAGTATGAATAGGACGTTAGTAGGGCTTTCACAACACAGCCAGCCAGACATTTAAAAAATAAGTCCACTATATTAAACCCCGCCTCCTCTTTGACCGTGTCACTTCCTGTGTTTCCCTCTCGTCCAATCACAGGCCTCGGAGCAGGGCCGGCCCCCGGAGCACACCAGTAAGTTCTACGCCAAAGGGGCTCTGCAGTACCTGGTGCCCATACTCACACAGACACTCACCAAACAGGTACCGGGGTTTACTCTCACTATGCTTTTATTTTATTTTATTTTATTTTATTTTATTTTATTTTATTTTATTTTATTTTATTTTATTTTATTTTATTTTATTTTATTTTATTTTATTTTATTTTATTTTATTTTATTTTATTTTTGATTTTGATTTTAGTACTTTGTAGATTTTAAATCATAACGTATGAAATAACTCTTCAAACGGGTACTGGGATTTTTTGAATTTTGGTTCAATTATTTTGTCAACTTTGGTCAATTATTAAAATGTTTAGATGTAGATTTTTAATACTTATTCTATTTTACATCATAATGTATGAAAATACATAAGCATGTTTTTTTTATATTAAAAGATTTGAGGCCCTTTAAATTGTCTTTCTGTGTGTGTGTGTGGGTCTGTGATGATAAACATGCACCACGCTGACTCTGTGATGTATAAAACCCAACCACATTTATCTGAGACCTTCACCACTCTTTAGGAGCTGTTTTTACTATATCTTCTAGTTTGTTTCTATGTAACTGCATTCAGTAACTAAAGCAGAAATAAATAAATAAATAAATAACTTTTTTTTTTCTTCACTTTTTTGAGCCCCTGGAAAGTGTCTTTGCCCAACATATAGCCTCAATCTTGAAGAAATTTTATTTTTTTATTTATTTTTTAGATTACATTAGATCCAACTTTATTGTCATTGCAAAAGTAAGGACAACCAGTACAAATAAATGCAGTATCCCTTGGAAGTGTCTTACCCCTACATATATAACCTTAATTTGAACTTTCTTATAATCTTAACTAATTATCTATAAGTATAATAATCTAACTCTTACATATAGCCGTTATTCTTGCCTCTTCCAGGATGAGAATGACGATGATGACGACTGGAACCCTTGCAAGGCGGCGGGCGTGTGTCTGATGCTGCTGGCCACCTGCTGTGAGGACGACGTCGTTCCCCACGTCCTGCCCTTCATCAAGGAGCACATCAAACACCCCGACTGGCGCTACAGAGACGCCTCCGTCATGGCCTTTGGGTCCATACTGGAGGGGCCAGACCTCAACCAGCTAAAACCACTAGTTATACAGGTGAGGGGAGAGCTGATTCAATGTCTGTTTATCTATCTATCTATCTATCTATCTATCTATCTATCTATCTATCTATCTATCTATCTATCTATCTATCTATCTATCTATCTATCTATCTATCTATCTATCTCAAACCAATAGTTATACAGGTCAGTTGCTAACGAACAAATTCACTCACTCACTCAAAGACACACATACATTCACTCACTCACTGGCTCAAACTCAAAATGTATTATACTATAAATATATTGTGAAAAACATATTGTGTCCATGTGGTTGTGTTGTAAGGGGCCACACACACACACACACACACACACACACACACACACGAGATGTAACTTGCTAACTAACCCTTCCATGCTATGCTCTCCCAGGCGATGCCGACGCTGATAGAGTTGATGAAGGATCCCAGTGTTGTGGTCAGAGACACCACGGCCTGGACGGTGGGACGCATCTGTGAGCTGCTGCCCGAGGCCGCCATCAACGAGGTGTACCTGGCCCCGCTGCTCGGCTGCCTGATCGAAGGGCTGGGGGCCGAGCCAAGGGTCGCATCCAATGTCTGCTGGGTAAGACAGGATTATACACACACAGGCAGACAGACAGACACATAGGCAGAGAGAGAGAGAGAGAGACACAGACTGGCAGACAGAGAGAGAGAGAGAGACATCAACGAGGTGTACCTGGCCCGCTGCTCGGCTGTCTCATAGAAGGGCTGGGGGCCGAGCCAAGGGTCGCATCCAATGTCTGCTGGGTAAGAGAGAGAGAGACAGACAGACGGATTGAATCTGTGTTTGTCTTATTTCCAGGCGTTCTCTAGACAGACAGACAGACGTATAGATGGATAGATAGATAGATAGATAGATAGATAGATAGATAGATAGATAGATAGATAGATAGATAGTATTTCCTGTAGGTTCTTCCTCTAACTCTCTCTCTCTGTCCCTCTCAGGCCTTCTCTTCTCTGGCTGAAGCGGCGTATGAAGCTACAGACGCAGCAGAGGATCAGGAGGAGCCGGCCACTTACTGTCTGTCGTCTTCCTTTGAGCTGATCGTACAGAAACTACTGGAAACCACAGACAGGTACAGACAGGGGGGATGGACAGACAGGTACAGACAGGGGGGATGGACAGACAGGGGGGAAGGACAGACAGGTACAGACAGGGGGGATGGACAGACAGGGGAGCGTGCCTATGTTCCCACATTTCAAGTAATCCTACTCTATAATGTGTGTATTAGGGGTGTGAACGTTTACAAAATTGTCTAAACGGTTACAGAGCTGCAAATTTTTCGTGTACACGTTTGATGGGGGGGGGTCGACGCAGCCTGATTAATGTTTTTTGCCGATGCTGTTGGAGTGACAGAGTGCAGTGAGAAAGACCGGCAGACAGACAGACAGAGAGAGAGAGGCCTTTCTTTCATCATTTAGCTTTTTGACTTCGAAGTGATCATAACTAGCCGAGTGATCATCGCTGTCGGGCCGTTTGGCTCAGGAGCCGACCAGCTGATCAGACCAGCTGTTTGAGACGGAGATGAAAAGGAAAGTGAAGCTGAAGGTGGAGCAGTTAAATAGTTCAATGAATAAATATTGTAACAAACACAATAATGTCTTATCTGCTTGTGTAGCTCACATCGCCCTCCACTCCTTAAAAAAATCATAGTTTTCCAAACTTTAAAAAAAAAAACGGTTTTCATTTATTGATTCTTCCTAAACGGTTATGATTTACTAAACGGTTACACGTGTACATGTGCACACCCCTAGTGTGTATCAGTCCTATTCTAACCTCTCCCTGACCCCTGACCCCTTACCCCTGACCCTAACCACCCAGCTGTGATGCCTGAACCTTGCTATTTTCAGGACCATAGGGCTTTGGGAACATAGGACCTGATTTTCAAAATGTTCTGTGGGAAAAAAAAATAAAATCCTTTGAATTGTGGGAACATAGGACTGGCCGCACAGAGGGGATAGTCAGGGACATTGTGTTGCTTGTATTGGGCTCCTGTGTGTCCCTTGATAAACACTTTGTAAGCTCTCCTATATAACTTCCCGTGGGCCCCATACGCCACCCAGTGGTTAAACACAATATCACACACGTCAATTAATTGATATATGTTTAATTTAAAGGTGTACTGTGTGTGTGTGTTTCTCTGTCTGGTGTGTGTGTGTGTGTCTCTGTCGTGTGTCTGGTGTGTGTGTGTGTGTGTGTCTCTGTCGTGTGTCTGGTGTGTGTGTGTGTCTCTGTCGTGTGTCTGGTGTGTGTGTGTGTGTGTTTCTCTGTCTGGTGTGTGTGTGTGTGTGTGTCTCTGTCGTGTGTCTGGTGTGTGTGTGTGTGTGTCTCTGTCGTGTGTCTGGTGTGTGTGTGTCTCTGTCGTGTGTCTGGTGTGTGTGTGTGTGTGTCTCTGTCGTGTGTCTGGTGTGTCTGGTGTGTGTGTGTCTCTGTCGTGTGTCTGGTGTGTGTGTGTGTGTGTCTCTGTCGTGTGTCTGGTGTGTGTGTGTGTTGGTCTGTGATGATAAACATGCACCACGCTGACTCAGTGATGTATAAAACCAACTGTTGTTTTCTATTTGGAACTTTGTGACATTTTTCCTTCTTTGCTGATATTTCCAGATTATTTTTTTTTAAATAGCGTTATTGTATCATGTATAATAATTCTTCCCAGCCCTAAAAGGCTTTAGTATGCCAGGCTTTAGTATGCCAGGCTTTAGTACAAACAGACCTGCAAGCAAAACTAAATATACATGGAATACTTCAAGCATGAAGGAATACTTCACCCATACGGAACCGCCGTTCTATCATTATTATAAAATCACTATTATAATATAATGAATGAGGTTTTTCTTCCCTCAGTCTTCCCTTGGCCCAGCTGTCCTGTTAACCCTAACCCTACATGTTTACTATTGTGATGTCACACTAGTAAAATGTAGGGTTAAATGTAGACAGTGAGACCATAAAACACTCTTTCTGCCTTTTCTCAGGCTAGGATGAACCGATTTTAAAAAATAAATAAAAATTGCACATTTATACTACATAGGATCTCAGAGTTCAATACACCTTCATATTCCCACCGGTGAAGTAGGGCTTTAACACGACTATTTCTAAGGAATTTTAATCCGTAGAAATGAATGCATAACTAACAGCTTATTGTAACAAACAGGCTAAAAAGAAAGCTGTCTCTATGTGGTCCAGCCTCGCCCATATATTGTGCAACTGCTGTCTAAAGCCTTCTTTCTTTTATTTTTTAACTGTGTACAAAGTGAAATTACCATTGTGTAACCGTTTAGAAATGTTTGTGGACGTTCACACCCCTAATTCACACATGCTGATTCCTCCCTTGACCCAGTGAACTTAAAGACCTATTTCACCGGTGGGAATATGAAGGTGTATTGAACTCTGAGATCCTATTTAGTATAAATGTGCAAAACATTTCAGAAATCGGTTCATCCTAGCCTGAGAAAAGGCAGAAAGAGTGTTTTATGGTCTCCCTGTCTATAACCCTACATTTTCCCATGCTTGACGTCACACTAGTAAACATGTAGGGTCAGGATTAACAGGACAGCTGGGCCAAGGGATGACTGAGGGAAGAAAAACCTCATTCATTATTAGGGGTGGGAATCTCTTGGCACCTCACGATTCGATTCCGATTCAGAGGTCAACGATTCGATTCAAAATCGATTTTCAATGCATCTCAATGCAAAACATGTTCTATGTACATACCCATGTGTGAATTTCAAAAATATTATTTATATGCACATCTGAGTTTGCTACTCAGAGTTTGCTAATCACTTCCTACTTATGTGACGATCATTAAAGACAATCAACAGATGAATTGCCTTCTCTAATATTGTATTAAGAGAAAAGCTTTTCTTGTCACAAATATGACTTTCTATGACCAGTGCAATAATCAATGCAGCTTTCAACACAATATGGAAGTATGTAAAAACTAAACCCATTCAGTTTAATTTTATTTCTAATCTTGTGAATCATGTTTCTATAGGATTTCTATTCTATTATCTATTATTTTGTATGTCATTTCAGCACTTTGTACAAAAAGTCTGGCTTGGAATTCAGCTCTCATACAAAAACGTAAACAGAGATAAAGCCGGTGCAGGTCATGGGTTTGCTGCTCTCAGCCCTTTTGAAGCCACTTTGGAAACAACTCGCACATGTGTGGTGTGCATGCGCAATGGAGCAGGAAGTATTAGTATTTACAAAAAATAAATTATATATATATATAAAAAAAAAATCGATTATTAACTTTTCTGAATCGATTCAGAATCGTCCGAGAGAATCGATATTAATCGGAAAATCGATTTTTTTTTTTTTTTTTTTTTTTTTTTTTTTTTTTTTTCCCCCACCCCTATTCATTATATTATAATAGTGATTTTATAATGACAGAACGCCGGTTCCGTATGGGTGAATTAATCATTCAAGGATGAGATTTCTTCAATATTGCGCTTTACATTTCTTATCTCTCTCTCTCTCACTCTCTCTTTCTCTCGCTCTCACTCTCACTCTCTCTTTCTCTCACTCACTCTCACTCACTCTGTCACACACTCCCTCTCTCTCTCTGCCTCTCTCACTCACTCACACACAGACACACCGATGTTGTTGCTGTATTGACGTGCTGTGTGTGTGTGTGTGTTTTCAGGCCTGACGGGCACCAGAACAACCTGCGATCGGCCGCGTATGAAGCTTTGATGGAGATCGTGAAGAACAGCGCTAAAGACTGTTACCCCGCCGTGCAGAAAACCACTCTGGTCATCATGGAGCGGCTGCAGCAAGTCCTACAGATGGAGGTCAGACACATTGATTATTTATTTCCCCATTTTACAAATTTTTAATTTTATTAATTTATTTATTTTCGTCATTATGATATTTTTTTAAAAAAAATTTAAAGTATATATTTATTTTATTTTTTTAATTTTACTTATTTTATTGTTTTTATAGACAAAAAACTATTTTTAAAGGTGCTACGAGGAACTTTCAATTTTTTTTTTTATTCTAGTGTTCTCGTTTGGATAAAAAAAGGTTAGTGTTTTTACCACGCCAGCTGTTGTTCCTGGGTGAGCGTATACCCATCACAAAGGCATTAAGAAAAACTATGTAAAAATAGCATTCTAGTCTTGTTTACTGTTACATGTAATTTATGATCATCAGAGGAAGAATGAGACTGTTTCAGAAATATTTAAAAGTTCCTCGTAGCTCCTACGATTATTTTCTAAATGGGATGACTTATGACTGTTTTCATTGGTCTGTGATGATAAACATGCACCACGCTGAGTTGTGATGTACAAAACCTACCACATTTATCTGAGACCTCCACACTGCTATTCACTTCATAAGTTTGGGACATTTTTAATTCTTTGCCGATTGTTATGGATCAAAAACTGTATTAGGTATAATATGCAGTTTGTAGAATTTAAATTTATTTTACTAAAAAATAATAACTTATTATTATTATTATTATTATTATTATTATTATTATTATTATTATTATTATTACTACAGCTTTAGTATCTAGCTTCTTGTCCTTGAAGGCCATCGTAGCTTCTGTAAATTCTGCCCAAAGTGGAGAGGTTAGCAAGGGACCGCTGACCCCACCACTAGATAAAAAATGTATTTAAAAAAATGCAATAGAGAAAATCTAACGGATATGGGAACAAGTAGAGTCTTAGTTCAGTTGTATTATCGTTATTAAAAACACATTTTGTTTTGAAAAATGAATTGACTTTGTCCCTGTCTCCCTGTGTCTTCAGTCTCACATCCAGAGTACGTCGGACAGAATCCAGTTCAACGACCTGCAGTCTCTGCTCTGTGCCACTCTACAGGTCAGACAGTATGCTGCTTGGGCTTTTATTGTGGCGGGAGTCTAAGACCCACTTTCACTTTGTACTTATGTGTGTGTGTGTCCGCGCGTGTTTCTCTCTGTGTGTTTGTGTCTCTCTCTCTGTGTCTGTGTGTGTGTGTGTGTGTCCGCGCGTGTGTCTCTGTCCGCGCGTGTGTCTCTGTCCGCGCGTGTGTGTCTCTCTCTCTCTGTGTCCGTGTCTGTCCGCACGTGTGTGTTTCTCTGTCTCTCTCTGTGCGTGTGTGTGTGCTCGTGTGTCTCTCTGTCTGTGCGTGTGTGTGTGCTCGTGTGTCTCTCTGTCTGTGTGTGTGTGTGTGTGCGTGTGGTCTGTGATGATAAACATGCACCACGCTGACTCTGTGATGTATAAAACCAACCACATTTATCTGAGACCTGTATTTCAGTATGTAAATAAACCAACTCTTCTGTGTGTGTGTGTGTGTGTCTCTCAGTAAGAGAGAGTGTGTCAGTAAGAGTGTGTGTGTGTGTCAGTAAGAGTGTGTGTGTTTCAGAGTATGTAACTAAACCAACTCTTTGTGTGTCAGTGTATGTACTAAACCCACTCTTCTTTGTGTGTGTGTGTGTGTCAGTACGAGTGTGTGTGTGTCAGTGTATGTACTAAACCCACTCTTCTTTGTGTGTGTGTGTCAGTACGAGTGTGTGTGTGTGTGTGTGTCAGTGTATGTACTAAACCCACTCTTCTCTGTGTGTGTGTGTGTCAGTAAGAGAGTGTGTCAGTCAGTAGGTGTGTGTGTGTGTGTGTGTCAGTGTATGTACTAAACCCACTCTTCTCTGTGTGTGTGTGTCAGTGTGTCAGTACGAGTGTGTGTGTGTCAGTGTATGTACTAAACCCACTCTTCTCTGTGTGTGTGTGTGTGTGTCAGTTAAGGCCAGGACACACCAGCCCGATAATCGCCGTCGTCAAAAAAAAAGACGAATCTGTTTGGTGTGTGCCGTGACGTCGGCCGACGTAGAG
>OX442364.1:26804881-26809881 GCA_949357725.1 Hyperoplus immaculatus | reverse complement strand
GATGTTATTCTTCATACGATGTCTGAGAAAGAATGTGGGAGTCTCTTCTCTCTCTCCAAGGGTGTAATAACTCATACATTGCAATCAAGCAATGCACCAGGAGATTTTTAGGGGGTTCCCCATGAACTTTTAACCATCGTGAACACATACATCTGTCTAGAGCCATAATCTCTGAGGCTCTTAAGTTTACTAGCAGAAAGTTCATAGAAAACAGGAGATGGATGTTTTACAATATTAAAATGTTATAATTGTTTTTTTATGACTTTAGCTGAGGCCGCCATGTTGCACCGCCATGTTTCTACAGTAGCTCAGAATGGACAAACTTAACGGCCTTACAGGTTTTTATATAAAGTGGGCGTCCTGGGGAAATGCACCTGTTGGAAGCTTGTTTGTTTGTTTTTTTCATTATTTAAGCTTTGGGTACCTTGAAAAAATGAACCTGTTATTTTAGAAGTGCTTCAAAAGTGCTTGTATTTTACTCTTAGAAAACTGTACCAACCCTAGTTCTAATCTGAACCTGTGTGTGTGTGTGTGTGTGTCTGTCTCTGTGTGTGTGTGTCTGTGTGTCTCTCTCTGTGTGTGTGTCTCTCTCTCTCTCTCTCTGTGTGCGTGTCTCTCTCTCTCTCTGTGTCTCTCTCTCTCTCTCTGTGTGTGTGTGTGTCTCTCTCACTCTCTGTCTGTGTGTGTGTCTCTCGCTCTCTCTCTCTCTCTGTGTGTCTGTCTGTCTCTGTGTGTGTCTGTGTGTGTAGAATGAGAACGTGCATCGGTCAGTGAAGCCTCAGATCCTCTCTGCGTTCGGGGACATTGCTCTGGCCATCGGAGGAGAGTTTAAGAAATACCTGGAGATCGTCCTGGACACGCTGCAGCAGGCCTCACAGGCTCAAGTAGACAAGGTACACACACACACACACACACACACACACACACACACACACTGCAGCAGGCCTCACAGGCTCAAGTAGACAAGGTACACACACACACACACACACACACACACACACTGCAGCAGGCCTCACAGGCTCAAGTAGACAAGGTACACACACACACACACACACACACACACACACACACACACACACTGCAGCAGGCCTCACAGGCTCCAGTAGACAAGGTGAACACACACACACTAGCAGGCCTCACAGGCTCAAGTAGACAAGGTACACACACACACACACACACACACACACACACACTGCAGCAGGCCTCACAGGCTGAAGTAGACAAGGTGAACTCACTCACTCACTCACTCACTCATACAGACACAGGAACACACACACATTCACTCACTCAATCACATTGCACATTTCAGTTTAGTTTATCTACTTTTTACTCCTAATCTATCAGTCTTATTTTGTACCCATTGCACTATTTAGAATTTTATTTAATTTTTTATTTAGCCCGGGTCGTTCTCTGCATGTCATTCCCCTGTCTGTCTGTCTGTCTGTCTGTCTGTCTGTCTGTCTGTCTGTCTGTCTGTCTGTCTGTCTGTCTGTCTGTCTTCTTCACAGCAGACCCGGGTTAGAATCCAGCCCGGGTCGTTCTCTGCATGTCATTCCCCTCTCTGACACATTTCATCTCTGTCTCTACACACTGTCTAATGAAGCAAAAAATTACCAAAGATATTAATGATTGTGTGTGTGTGTGTGTGTGTGTGTGTGTGTGTGCGCAGACGGACTACGACATGGTAGACTATCTGAATGAGTTGAGGGAAGGATGTCTGGAGGCTTACACCGGCATCGTCCAGGGGCTCAAGGGAGACCAAGAGAATGTTCACCGTAAGATTACACACACACACTGTCACACACACACACACACACTCGTCACACACACAGACACTCACTCTCACAGACACTCACTCTCACAGACACACACGCTCACACGTACACGCACAGAAACACACACTCTCACTCACTCACAGACACACACTCTCACTCACTCACATACACACACCCTCAAACACACTCATATCTCTCTCACATTCACTCTCTCACACACACTCACACACACTATGGACTTCACACACTCTCTCTGTATGTTGTGACGTCGTGTTCCTCCTCCTGTGTTCAGTTCTTCAGGAGGATTTTACGACGTCGCAGATTAAATCGGATCTTTTTCACCCAGAAAGTCTCAGGCTTCGGCCAATCACAAGGCTTCCTGGTTTTGCAAGATCCAACAGACTAGATGATAACACAAAAACTGCTGATTTTAAAATGAAGAAATCAAATGTTTGTGTTTAAAGGTGTAGTCAGTGATTCTGGAGAACGCTTGTTGTCAAAATCACTTTCTGTCAAAATCAGTGAATATCTCCTCATGATCCACTACCTGTCTGTACTGTGTGTGCGCTGAAAAAAATAATCTGGTGCTAATTAGGGCTGGCCCGAATACCATTTTTCAGGCTCCGAATATTCGTTGGTTTTTCCGAGCGAATATCCGGATATTCGGTCCAGAAAAACACACCATCAAAAACAACATTAATAAAAAAAATAAAAATAAAAAAAAAACGTTAATAATCCCTATATACTCCCTGGAACCGATTTTGACAATATCTGCATATTATTTTGTTGAAGATTTAATAGCTTTTGAACGTTAATTAATAGGCCTAAGTAAGTTGGAGTTCCTTACTTGTTCCCCGTGGACGCGAACAGCTGTCCAAATCAGCTGTCCTCTCTGCGATCTCAGCCCTTACGTAACGGGAGCTTTTCAATTCATCCTGGAATGTGCATCTTTGTTTTCAGGGAATTTGTACAATAAATCCATAACAAGTACCGAATTATTGATTGTCTTATGTGTCCATATTATATCCATTATATTGACCGGGTATTGCCAAGACGTTCACGCTCTGCAGCAAGCCAGTCACAGTTTATGGGTGCGGTGCTGTACGTAAACATACAGCTAAGCTAAGGTTAGCATTTAGCTAAGCATTACTTTTCCTCCCGAGATCCCGCTAAGGTTGTGTTATAAAGTTAATGGAAACAAGTTATCTATTCTTCCTCCACCTCTCTCGCTTCTCTGCTTGCTGTCGCTTATAGTTTGCATCCCTCGCTCTGGTAACGTCACGTAGCATACAGCTGGTGTATCACCGGCTTTGAAAAGGTCAGCAGCCAACTAGGTCAAAGTTCAAAGGTGGTTCTGCCGTTCCAAATGGATCCAGTAGATGGCACCATTGTATAATGCGAGACCTACTGGACAATCAAGTCGCCCAGTTACAACAACAAGCACACCATTCATCACATTTTCTCAAAAAAAAACAAAAAAAAAAAAAAACGAATCTCCGAATACTATTTTAAGCTCCGAATACTAATTTTCCGAACGAGTATTCGAATATTCGAATAATTCGGGCCAGCCCTAGTGCTAATACACAGCCTAGGCTCTGTAAACTGGTATGTAAACAAAGGGCACACCATAGCACACACAGTACAGACAGGTAGTGGATCACGAGGAAATATTCCCCGATTTTTAACCAAAAAGTGCTTTTGACAACAAGCGTTCTCCAGAATCACTGACTACACCATTTTAAAGCGCTTTGTAACATTGTTAATAAAAGTGCTATACTAATAAAGTTCCCTGTCATTCCCTCCTCCTTGTTAACAAAGTCTTGTACTAATAAAGTTCCCTGTCATTCCCTCCTCCCTGTTAACAAAGTCTTGTACTAATAAAGTTCCTTGTCCCTCCTGCAGCTGACGTGATGCTGGTTCAGCCGCGCGTTGAGTTCATTCTGTCGTTCATCCATCACATCGCTGAAGACGAGGATCATTCTGACGGAGTGGTGGCCAATGCAGCCGGGCTCATCGGGTAAGAGGCCAAAACCCAGACCATCCCCTTCCCCTTAAACTGTATTTAACTGGGCTACAAGCTGCCATTTTGAATCAGTTGGTGGCTATACATTAAGTGTTAAAATACATTTCAGAGTTTGATTGATTGTCTTTATTTCGAACATGCAAGCAATACAATTTTTTATTTTTATTTTTTTTTAATAGTCGTAGATGAATAAATAAAAAACAAAATGCAGAAAAAATTTAAAACAGACGCTTTCCACATGCTTGAAAAGGGGGAAACGCAGCCGGGCTCATCGGGTAGGAGCAGGGAAACGGCAACGATTAATCGACAAATCGATTATTAAAATAATCGCCACCTATTTTGATAATCGTTTCAAGTAATTTTTTAATAAAAAAAATTCCAAATTCTCTGATTTCAGCTTCTCAAATGTGAATATTTTCTAAATAATTTTCTATATAAAAATACATTTGAGGACGTCAACATGGGCTTTGGAAAATGTATCAACATTTTTCACCATTTTCTGACATGTTACGGACCAAAACTACAATCTCAAAGTGCTTCATTATTATTATTATTATTTTGGTCGTTATTTAGAAAAGTTTTTTTTTTCTGTCTTTTTGTTTGCGTGTTTGTGTTCTTTACTTTTTTATTTTATTTATTTTTTTAAATCGAAAAATTTAATATTTAAAAAATATTGTTGTTTATTTGGGTCTGGACAAAAACATCGGTGAACAAGAATTAACTTTGCATAGCCCAACCCCCTTGGCCTATGCTATGCTACACTATGCTATCCTATGCTATGCTACACTATGCTATGCTATACTATGCTATGCTATGCTACACTATGCTATGCTACACTATGCTGGTCAGTGTTTGGGTCAATGAGGAGAAATCATGCACCACTCTGACATGTGATGTACAAACCCTAAACCACAACATCTGAGACCCAACCATCAGTCCACTTCCACTGTCTGTAGCCTGAAGAATAGAGCCATACCACCAATAATAATTGATTTACATCACATAGAACATGCTTAAAGGGACACTGTGTAATATGACATCATCAAGAAAGTTCTACAAAGTTCTAGAATGCAACGCTCCCTGGGTAACCCCACCCCTTTAGAATAATAACAGAAGCTACAGTGGCCTTCAAGGACAAGAACAATTCTACATTCCAAACAATGCACCTGATGACATTCCAACTAACATGGATTCCTCCATAA
>OX442364.1:26790994-26804681 GCA_949357725.1 Hyperoplus immaculatus | reverse complement strand
TGACACCAAGATGACGTCACATCAACCCCAATGTTGTTGTTGTTGTTGCCACCAACAACGCCAACTGGCCCCCTCAAGCCCAAGAGAGAGAGGGAGGGAGGGGGAGGGGGGGGGGGGGACGACAGAGTTAAACAAACACACACACACACACTCGACGACGAGAAAATAAAAGACTTTTGTGGAATCAAAGATATTGATGAAAAAAATACATAAAAATGGACGAGCGGACTTTGTGGACTTCTGTGGATTTTTTTTTTTTTTTGGTTTTATTTTCTTAATTTTATTTTCTTAATTTTATTTTCTTTTTTCTTTTTCTTCCGAGCACTAAAAAAACAGAGAAAGGAAATTCTTCTTCTTCTTCTTCTTGACGGACACACAAACAGCTCTTCTTCGTTGGTCTGCAACTGTTTTCTTTCACGCTCTTATGTTCGAAACAAAATCCAAGACACCACAACAACAACAACAACAGCAGCACTAGAAAAAAAAATTACTTCAAAATAAAAGTACAAGGAGGAGCCGAAGAGGGGAGATCTCGAGAGTTGTGCCAAATGGGAAAAAAGAATTGAGTGGGGAAATGGATAATAAATGAATAAATAAATGCAAGAAAGCGATAAATGCTGTGGACAGTTTTCAGTTTAACTATCCCCTTCCCTCCCTTCTGCCTTGCACTTGGGTTTTTTGGGGGGAAAGGGTCACTCGCCATTTTTTTTTCTTTTTTCTGCTTTTGTTTAAAAGAAAATGAAAAAAGAATTGAAGACGTTTGTAGTTTGTATGAGGTTATATTTTTCCATTGCTACGATGACAATAAAGTCAAAATGATACGAAACATTCCCCCAAGCAGTTTTATGGTGATTTTCGGGCTCATCGGAAAAACTCTGACTTTTTTTTTTTTTTTTTTTTTTTTTCTGGACTCTTTTCTGATTTCTGATTGGACGGTGAACGACCCTTTGTTTACTTGACGATTACCACGACAACTGAACCATGACTTTATTTTATTTTTAATTTTTTTCTGTGTTTTTTTGTAGATTCACAACTGGTTTTTTTTGGGAGCACCAGTTTTCAGCGGGGACACCGTTCATTTAAAAAAAAAAATATATAAAAATTGGACACTTTTTGTTGAGTTTGTCGTTTTGGGTTTTTGAATCGGTTGCTGTACTATCAATAAATAAATCAAAAACAGTCAAACTCATCTTCCTGCTAATATGGGAGAACAAGCTCTTTCTTTTCATTTAGGAAAATAAAGGCTCAAGTATTTTTCTTTGATTTTTTTTGACTTGGAAAGTGAAGTGTCTTGTCCGTCTGCAGCCTTGGAGGGCTTTTATTTTGTAGAGGGTGAGAGACATGATATAGAAAATAAAAAAAACATGGCGACTTGATTTATTTCTAAAAAAAAAAAAAAAAAAAATGAGAATCATTTGAAGCCAATCTGCTTTTTATTTCATATTCAACCTTAGCGAACTAATAATAAAGTCTATATTGTACTGAATGTTTTGGTGCCATTTATTCCCACACAAATACACGGTCTTTGAACACACCTTAAATTAAAATACTCTTAGAGGTACAGTGTGTAATATTGGAGTATTTAGTGGTGAGGTTCTATGGTTGCGTTCCAAATCGCATACTTTCTACTATATAGTATGGTAGAAAAAAGATTTAGGATGTCCCGATTCTTGTGGCCAGATTTAGGATGGTTAGAAGTACCCGGATGTCCTACTTCATGCGGCCAAGATTGTTAGTGTTGAAAACTGCATCCTATTTGAGCGATTCTGTGGCCCTAAAACTCTTCTGTACTTTAGTATGTAGTGTAGTAAAAATACTAAAACTCTTCTGTACTTTAGTATGTAGTGTAGTAAAAAGACTAAAACTCTTCTGTACTTTAGTATGTAGTGTAGTAAAAATACTAAAACTCTTCTGTACTTTAGTATGTAGTGTAGTAAAAAGACTAAAACTCTTCTGTACTTTAGTATGTAGTGTAGTAAAAAGACTAAAACTCTTCTGTACTTTAGTATGTAGTGTAGTAAAAAGACTAAAACTCTTCTGTACTTTAGTATGTAGTGTAGTAAAAAGACTAAAACTCTTCTGTACTTTAGTATGTAGTGTAGTAAAAAGACTAAAACTCTTCTGTACTTTAGTATGTAGTGTAGTAAAAAGACTAAAACTCTTCTGTACTTTAGTATGTAGGAAAAAGAAAAAGTATGTGATTTGGAACGCGGGGTATGTATAAACAAGACAGTAAACAATGGGGATCATCATTATTAAAGTAGACTGGGAAAAAAAACCACAGGAAATAATGTTACCATCACAATCTAAAAATGTTTTTTTATTTCAATACTCTGAACCAAAAATCTACAACTTCTAAAGCACTTACATCAACTAAACTTTCCATAATCATTCTCAGCACTATTCTGAAGGTTATTACAGAAGGATTTGTTCATATGTCGTTCACTGTCTGATTTATGAGACATTAACTTCTTAAAAACACGCTGAAAATGTTAGATAAAAAAAAATTGTATTCATTTCTGTGATGTCTGAAAAACAAAACAGCACATTCTCCCTCACTCTCTCAAACCACTGTGACCACAACCATAGACATATAGAGAATAGACTCGCATCATTTATTGCGCCCAACTGCTATTGCACGTCTATTATTCATGTCTATGACCACAACTAGGTCAGTACACTTGCAGGAAATTGTTGTTTCGATTCCACTGAATGCTGCTCCTAAATGTCATTATTTGTTTTAGCCTTTTTGCTTTCGACCGGTGATTTTTAATTTTTAAGCTAACCCCTGTTTGTTGTTTTGTCTCTGTTTTGGTTCCTTGTTATATTTGTACCTGATGAATGTTTTCTTCCCCTGCGAGAGTTTTGTTTATCAATAATAATAATTTAAAAAAAAATAACACACACATACACACACACATACTGCAACACGCACGCACCTCAATTGATCTCTCGAGGATTAATAAAAGTTAAATAAAATAAAAAATAAATAAATAAACTAGGTCAGTACATAACAAGAATCTGACGCAGTTCTGCAGCAGTGGAGTCCGGTAAACCACGTGACTTCTCGGAACTTTATTTCCTGGTTCGTGACGTAGCAGCAGCCGCCACACCCACCTAATTACACGTCCCAGCTGTCCTGTTCAGTTTTTACCGATTCATACTGGTTTGGTTTGAGCGTCAGTCGTCGCCAGTTCACTCCACCACGAGCCGTGATTTCAAAATCCACGTCTTATCATTCCACAGCTTTTCTCCCACATAGACAAGAGGTAAGAACCCGGAAATACTTGCAACTGTGTAGCGTCAACAGAACTCCATTTACAAAAATCTCGAATTAAATTTTTATTTGCGTCTCAGAAAAAGTCCAGGCTGCATTTAAGAAAAATAAATACCATTTGAGACTGAATAGGACTCCAACTTATAATCGGCATTGATTTTATTAAGATTCATCCACTTTTTACATGGGTTTTCGCCTAATTTCAAGCAGTAAATGCAGTTAAAAGGCTTGATTCAGTAGAACTACACTTAAAACAACTCGAATTTAAGTTTTATTTACATATTGGCAAACATTCTCGCGTTAAATAAGAATAGTGAATACGTTTCGTGACTGCGCATGACTTATACTTGTAATCGGCATTCATTAGGACAAGCTTGTTAAACTTATTAAGCTTTTTTTTTTAATTTTAAATTTAGTGCAGTAAAATGCAGTTGGCAGACTTTCTATAGTAGAACTACACTTGAAAAACAGCCGATTTTACTTTTAACTGCGTCACAGGTAAAATTCCCTCGAACAACAAGAGAAATAAATTGGTTTTGAGAGTGAATATTACTCAAATTTATACACGGCATTCATTTTATACAGATTCATC
Organism: Hyperoplus immaculatus; assembly: GCA_949357725.1. Classification (NCBI taxonomy): domain Eukaryota; kingdom Metazoa; phylum Chordata; class Actinopteri; order Uranoscopiformes; family Ammodytidae; genus Hyperoplus; species Hyperoplus immaculatus. The sequence continues at coordinate 26,800,812 of OX442364.1, read as the reverse complement.
GACGTTTTAAGCTGTTTTTCTTCTATTTTAGTGCCAGTAAATGCCTTAAAAGTTACTATTAAATCTATTGAGTGTCTGCCTTATTATTGCGTATTAATGCAAGCTATCCTTAATGCATATTCCTGTTAATTCCTTTTTATTTATCGTGAACTCGGCTTAATAATGAATTTAATAGGGTTAGTAGTGGGAGTGTGTAGTTAGGTTGTTTTTCCAGGAAGTTAGGCTGCTATGCACGCAGTTACCAAGTCACCTGCATGTTTAGAAGACGTTAGAATAATTAATAATTGATAGGTTTTATACAGCGCTTTATTGCCTATGGCACTCAAAGACGCTTTACAGGGTTCCTGGTTCAATTCGTTCACACACAGTCATACCGGTGGTGGTAAACTACGAGAGTAGTCACAGCTGCCCTGGGGCAATTAAAATTACCAATTAGTTAGATTAATAAATAATTCTAAGAGTTTTGCTTATTCTAACGTGTTTGTGTCGTAAAATATGGCGATAAATGGCTATTGGAATGACATTTATTGGTCGTTTTTTTTAGTGTGAAGTTACCTCGTGTAGATAGCTTTTAAAAGTCACCTGCATCATAATATGTTGTGGGCTCGTCTTTGCTTGTATATAAAGCAAAACATTTGGTCGATTCCGTGTTGAGGAATTCATTGATCACGATGAAATTTAAAGGTGGAGTCAGTGATTCTGGAGAACGCTTGTTGACAAAATCACTTTCTGTCAAAATCAGTGAATATCTCCTCATGATCCTCTACCTGTGTGTCTGTCTGTCTGTCTGTCTGTACTGTGTGTGTCTGTCTGTCTGTCTGTACTGTGTGTGTCTGTCTGTCTGTCTGTACTGTGTGTGTGTGTGTGTGTGTGTGTGTGTGTGTGTGCTGAAAAACAGTCCAGTGTTAATGCACAGAATGGCTGACTCCATCTTTAAGCCTGTGTGTGTGTGTGTGTGTGTGTGTGTGTGTGTTTTAATGGTCTGTGTTAAGAGCTGATGCAGTTTGTACTCGACATGGCAGTTTATTGCTGTTTGCACCTGAACCCGGACGTGACACGCCCACTTTAGTCCTTCTTCTGCAATCTGAGAACAATAAAAAAATAAAACTCTCCCTGTGTTCCAATCCCCATACTTCCCTACTATTTAGTATGCCAGAAAAGATTTAGGATGTCCCAATACATGCACGTCAATTGTAGTATGCTGAAAAACACATAAATGCCCCCACTAACTCCAATTGCATTTTGGAATATTCGTCTTTATTCTTGACATTTCTCGACATAATGAAAAAAATCTTCCCTATCTGATTTTTTTTTTCCTCTCTCCTGTCTGTGGCCCTAAAACTCGTTTTTTCCACGGTATATTTAATTTAATGGCTGTTGAGACAAAAAATAAATAAAAATAAAAATAATTATATATAGATGTATCTATTTTAAAACAAATTAAGTATTAAAAATTAATAAATTATAAAAATTAATATACTGTATATATATTTTAAATCTTAAATTAATTAATAATTTTTTATGTGTGTGTGTGTGTGAGTATTATATATTATAATAAAAATAGAGGAAGATAGACTTAGAAATAATAGATATTAACTTACCAAATAATACGAACATTCATCGCTGACCCTGGTGAAAATCGTTTCTTTATATCGCATTTTAACAGTGGTTTATATTAATACATTGATTTATCTCCACAGACTTATTAGTACTAGAAGTAAATGTCCCAACACAGGTGTCTGTCTGTCTGTGTGTCTGTCTGTGTGTCTGTCTGTCTGTCTGTCTGTCTGTCTGTCTGTGTCTCATTACAATCAAAATGTCCTTACACAAATTTGTTCCTCTGAGCTGAATGTAAATGTTATTTAAAGCAGGAACACTTTGTACAAGCAGGTCTGTCTGTCTGTCTGTCTGTCTGTCTTTCTGCCTGCCTGCCTGTCTCTCTGTATGAACAGTGGGCTGCCTTCATACATACGTTCCTTTGTGTACATGCAGGTGTGTCTGTCTGTACATACATGGGTGTCTTTCTACATGCCACACAATCTGTTTTAAAAATACTCTTTTCACTCATTGGCAAATAGTTCAGAGAGAGAGAGAGAGAGAGAGAGACTCTCTCTCTCTGTATGAACAGTGGGCTGCCTTCATACATACGTTCCTTTGTGTACTAGCAGGTGTGTCTGTCTGTACATACATGGGCGTCTTTCTACATGCCAGAGAGAGAGATTCAGTTTATTATTCTGTGAGGAAGTCATGTTTAAACTTTGACCTGGGTGTTCCTACCAAGTGACAGATAATCACAAGGTGTAGTCAGCCATTCTGAATCTGGGGAACGCTTGTTGTCAAAATCACTTTATGTCAAAATCAGTGAATATCTTCTGTCAGTAGTGTGTGTGTGTGTGTGTGTGTGTGTGTGTGTGTGTGTGCGCTGAAAAGATATGTCAGGTGTTAATACCCAGCCCAGGCTCTGTAAACAAAGGGGGCCATAGTAGCTAACAACATGCCATTATACAGAGCCTAGGCTGTGTATTAACACCGGCATTATTTTTCAAGGCACACACAGTACAGACAGGTAGTGGATCATGAGGAGATATTCACTCAGTACAGACAGGTAGTGGATCATGAGGAGATATTCACTCAGTACAGACAGGTAGTGGATCATGAGGAGATATTCACTCAGTACAGACAGGTAGTGGATCATGAGGAGATATTCACTCAGTACAGACAGGTAGTGGATCATGAGGAGATGTTCACTGATTTTTTTTTTTTTAAAAAAGGGATTTTGCATTTTCGGAATATACACATTATGATTAAAAAATCGGTGTAATTATTTTTTTGTTGACCAACTCTCTCTCTCTCTCTCGCTCTCTATCTATCCATCTATCTCTCCTTCTGTCTGTCTGTCTGTCTCCCTATCTGTCTGTCTGTCTGTCTCCCTCTCTCTCTCCCCCTCTCCCTCCCTCTCTTTAGCATTCAGATTGTATCATGTCTAAGAAAGCCGGTAACCGCGGCGTGCCTGACTCAGATGTTCCCGGGGACCTGTCAATCATCCGTATCCCGCCCCACCACTACATCCATGTGCTGGACCAAAACACCAACATCGCCCGGGTCGAGATCGGACCACTAACGTACATCCGCCAAGACAATGAGAGGTAAGAGACAGACAGACAGACAGACAGACAGAGGGATGGACAGACAGACAGACAGACAGAGGGATGGACGGACGGACAGACAGACGGACAGAGGGATGGACAGACAGACAGACCGATGGAGAGAGAGACAGACAGACAGACACACAAACACCAACATCTTCCGGGTGGAGATCGGACCGCTAACGTACATCCGCCAAGACAATGAGAGGTAAGAGACAGACAGACAGACAGACAGACAGACCGATAGAGAGAGACAGACAGAGAGAGGGATGGACAGACGGATAGATAGATAGATAGATAGATTGATAGAGAGAGAGAGAGAGAGAGACAGACAGACAGAGACACACATCTTCCGGGTGGAGATCGGACCGCTAACGTACATCCGCCAAGACAATGAGAAGTAAGAGACAGACAGACAGAGAGACGGACAGACAGACACAGAGAGAGAGAGATGGATAAATGGACACACAGACAGACAGTGGATAGATAAATGGATATAGAGACAGACAGGCAGACAGACAGAGACACACATAGCCCGGGTCGCGATCAGACCGCTTACCTATATATGCCAAGACAATGAGAGGTCGAGACACACACACACACACACACACACACACACACACACACACACACACACACACGCACACACACACACACACACCGGCGACCGTGGCTCAGGTGGTTAAGCGTGTTGGCCAATGATCCAAGGGTTGGCGGTTCGATCCCCGCCCGGCCACCTGTGTCATGGTTGTTGTGTCCTTGGGCAAAACACTTCACCCACCTTGCCTCGTGTGAATGTGTATGACTGCTGTATGTTTGAGGTGGTGGTCTGAGGGGCCGTAGGCGCTGAATGGCAGCCACGCTTCAGTCAGTCTGCCCCAGGGCAGCTGTGGCTACTATGGTAGTTTACCACTACCAGTATGACTGTGTGTGAATGACTGGAACCTGGAACCCTGTAAAGAGCTTTGAGTACCTTGAAAAGCGCTATATAAATCCAATCCATTATTATTATTATTACACACACACACACACACACACACACACACACACACACACACACACCTCTCAAATACTTATTCTTCTCCGTATGAAAGTTTGCTGCAAAAGTCATCTGTGCAGCTTTGCACCAGAGAAACACATGCTAATATTTGTCTAGTTGGTCTCATGTTCCACTTATTCCAGAATAAAAACGTCACATGACACATTTCCCAGACACTGTTCCTGTTCTGATTTACACTACGACAGATTTCTTATACTCTGCAAAATTTAAGTGAAGTGGATTGTTTTTTCAGCATTTTTATGCTTTATTGATAGTGTAGAGAGACAGAGGTGAAATGGGGCAGAGAGGGGAGTGACATGCAGAGAACGACCGCGGGCTGGAATCGAACCCGGGTCTGCTGCTGGGCGAGGCCCATGGGGGGGGGGGGCGCCCTACCAACTGAGCTAAGGGCCCATGGGGGGGGGGGGGACGCCCTACCAACTGAGCTAAGGGCCCATGGGGGGGGGGGGGCGCCCTACCAACTGAGCTAAGGGCCCATGGGGGGGGGGGCGCCCTACCAACTGAGCTAAGGGCCCATGGGGGGGGGGGGGGGACGCCCTACCAACTGAGCTAAGGGCCCATGGGGGGGACGCCCTACCAACTGAGCTAAGGGCCCATGGGGGGGACGCCCTACCAACTGAGCTAAGGGCCCATGGGGGGGGGACGCCCTACCAACTGAGCTAAGGGGGGGGACGCCCTACCAACTGAGCTAAGGGCCCATGGGGGGGGACGCCCTACCAACTGAGCTAAGGGCCCATGGGGGGGGACGCCCTACCAACTGAGCTAAGGGCCCATGGGGGGGGACGCCCTACCAACTGAGCTAAGGGCCTATGGGGGGGGGACGCCCTACCAACTGAGCTAAGGGCCCATGGGGGGGACGCCCTACCAACTGAGCTAAGGGCCCATGGGGGGGGACGCCCTACCAACTGAGCTAAGGGCCCATGGGGGGGGACGCCCTACCAACTGAGCTAAGGGCCCATGGGGGGGGGACGCCCTACCAACTGAGCTAAGGGCCCATGGGGGGGACGCCCTACCAACTGAGCTAAGGGCCCATGGGGGGGACGCCCTACCAACTGAGCTAAGGGCCCATGGGGGGGGACGCCCTACCAACTGAGCTAAGGGCCCATGGGGGGGGGGGGCGCCCTACCAACTGAGCTAAGGGCCCATGGGGGGGACGCCCTACCAACTGAGCTAAGGGCGCCCCCATGAAGTGTATATTTGACCCATTAAGTCATCTCCATTGTTCCCCGAGAACTAAAGCTGTTCTCTCATCAGTGGATAATAAACTAAAGCTGTTCTCTCATCAGTGGCTGGATAATAGAGTTAATGTCTCCGGCCCGATCAATACTCTGGCTCATGTGATTAGCTCAGAGTTATCTCTGCTAAATACTCACTGATAGGAAGTCACTGAGGTAGCAAGAAGTTAATCTATTTATAGACTTGTGTGTGTGTGTGTGTGTGTGTGTGTGTGTGTGTGTGTGTGTGTGTGTGTGTGAGTCATTCCAGTTCCCTCACAGAAACAAAGAGACTATAGATTTGATCAGCAGGTTTTTCCTGGTTCAGCTCTTTGTGTTTGTGTGAAACAGAATCAATAATAAGATAAATGGTCTAAAGTCTTAAGTCCATAAAGCTATAGTGCGTAACTTTTTATCCATATAAATGAATGGCGGTCACATTCAAGCCATCGCTAAATGAGTTGACACAAAGTTGATAGGGTTAGGGTTATAGCCTATTATCAGCTCCACAAGACTCTCTCTGTATTTCTCAGTATGGCAGCGTTTACAAACTGGTGAGAGGCTTCATAAGCACTTAGTGATTTGAAGAAAAGTGTGCCTCTCATTGTCGTGTGTGTTAGTGTGCGCGGGTGCATTACGACTTTAGACCTTATTGTCCCCCTTACAGTGTGTGTGTGTACGTACTTGTTTGCTTGTGTGTGTATGTCTCTCCGTCTGTCTGTCTGTCTGTCTGTCTGTCTGTGTGTTTTCATATCCCTAACCCTGTGCGTCTCTCTCTAGGGTCCTCTTTGTCTGTCTGTCTTCTCTGTCTGTCTCTCTCTCTGTCTGTCTGTCTGTCTTTCATATCCCTAACCCTGTGCGTCTCTCTCTAGGGTCCTCTTCGTTTGTCTGTCTGTCTCTCTCTCTCTCTCTCTCTCTGTCTCTCTCTCTCTGTCTGTCTGTCTGTCTGTCTGTCTGTCTGTCTCTCTCTCTCTGTCTCTCTCTCTGTCTGTCTGTGTTTCATATCCCTAACCCTGTGCGTCTCTCTTTAGGGTCCTCTCTCTGTCTAACCCTGTGCGTCTCTCTTTAGGGTCCTCTTCCTGCCGGTGAGGATGATAATGGTTCCTCCCCGTCACTACTGCGTGGTGCTGAACCCTGTTGCCCGGGACGACGAGCTGTCAGTCCTGTTCGACCAATCGGGACAGGCCAAGCTTCGCCATGCCGACCTAGAGATACGACTGACCCAGGACCCCTTTCCCCTCTACCCCGGGGAGGAGGTGCAACAGGTATGGACGGCCATATTAATATTATTATTTCTTTTTTAAGGAACACAAACACACAACTCTCTTATCTTTATTTCTCCAGGTAAATCCCATTGAGTCCGAAGACTCTTTTTCAAGGGAGACCTGTTCCCATTTACACGTTACCATTCACTCACATTCATTCATACACCGATAGCAGCAGGCTAACTATCGACATTCACACGAGGCAAGGTGGGTGAAGTGTCTTGCCCAAGGACACAACAACCATGACACGGGTGGCAGGGCGGGGATCGAACCTCCAACCCTTTGATCATCGGCCGACCCGCTCTACCACCTGAGACACAGTCGCCCCAAAATAGCAACAACTGAATAAATGAACACAAAAGCAAAAGACAAAATAAAATAAATAATAATAATAATAATAATAATAATAATAATAATAATACCCCAGAATCTGGCCAATCAGAGCAGACTTGTTGGAAGGCTTAAATAGACAGTCTCTAAAATGGAGTGATTCAGACAGAGGCTGAAAAGAGGAGATATCATTACACCATAAATACTGTCAAACCCTAGCCTGGAAATCCAGACCCTGATATCTTGAACGATAGAGGGTCTGGCCACGATCAATAGTCATTTCCAACTCAAGGGGCGGCTCCTACTCGTGCATTTCAAATGCCACTGCACGCAGTTGGATAGCACTACAACCAATCAGAGCGATGCACAAGGTGACGTATTAAGCCCCGTTCGTTTAGTGAACAGCTGTTCAACTGTTAAATTAAACGTTTGCCGTTGTCGGTCGGCAAAACAGAACATTCCACTTACTTGCTAATGAAAGATTTGAGTGCCGTCTTCCAAATCTTTAAGGGTCGAGGCCAAAGCAGTCTCAAACTCACACAACATATCCACAGCCATCTTTGATGTTTACTATCACGGCTTCGACGTCGCATGCACGTCACTGTCGTCATCCGGTTACGTCCTCCCCAGAGTACCATATAAAGGGCTCTGGTGCGCCCATATTAGATAGAACCAATTGAAACGTGAGCCCCAGATTTCTGGTCTTCTTGATAAAGCTTCAACGGAGCGTGTCCAGACCAACACGCGCAGCTAATTTAATTTGCCAGCGCCTAGTGGCAGGTCTGGGAATGCCAGGCGCCTAGTGGCAGGTCTGGGAATGCCAGGCGCCTAGTGGCAGGTCTGGGAATGCCAGGCTAGTCAAAACCCTTTTTTTTTTTTTTTTTTAAATGTACTGTTTTAATGTTTTTGTTTCCCAGCCGAAAATAAACCCGTTAACATGGTCAGTGTTAATGTAATGTTAATGTGTGTGTGTGTGTGTCTGTCTGTCTGTCTGTCTGTCTGTCAGGATGTGACCCCCCTGCAGATAGTTTACCCGGACACAGCGCTGCGTCTCCAGGCCCTGCTGGACTTTGAGGAGGAGAAAGGCAAACAGAAGAGGATCGCTGGAGACGAGTGGCTCTTTGAGGGACCAGGTCCGTTTATATCTTTTAATCTCCCTCCCCCACTCCCTCTCTCTCTCTCCCCCTTCCTCCCTCTCCCCCCTCTCCCCCTCTCTCTCTCTCTCTCTGTCTCTGTCCCTCTCCCTCTCTCCCCCTCCCTCTCTCTCTCTCTCTCTCTCCCTCCCTCTCTCCCCCCCTCTCCCCCTCTCTGTCTCTCCCCCTCTCTGTCCCTCTCCCTCTCTCCCCCTCCCTCTCTCTCTCCCTCTCCCTCCCTCTCTCTCTGTCTGTCTGTCTGTCTGTCTGTCTGTCTGTCTCCCTCTCTCTCCCGTTTATATCTTTCATTACATGGCACTTATAAATCCTGTGTTCTTATTGGTCAATCACAGCATTCTACAGGTGTGTGTGTCGGTTATTTCCAGCAAGTCAGACCGCTGTCAAAGACTTTAATGACCCTTGCTAAGGACCTACGTCATAGTTTTGATGGATAGACGTCCACAAACAGTCATTTAGGGCTACTACTCGTTCAGAAAACAATGGAATACTTCTTCGACATGACTTTTTCTGCATGTATCAGGAGAGCAGGGAACACACTGCTAGCACCCAATAATATACCGAACCTGAAAAAGCAAATAGAAACCCACTTATACCCTAGCCCGAACCTGCAAACACTGTATTATTTAAAGCACAACTTTATCAAAATCCCAGAATTCTACTTGTCCCTTTTCAAATATTTGCCAAGAATTAACCTATGTGTATTCCTCTGTGTTTCAGGGACCTAGTTGAATGTTAAATGTACAATTATTATTTTTAAACCTGGTAAAATGTGATCGACAATCCCATTAAAAACCTACAGATATATTCTCCCATAACGACAGTGCAGATAAATACAGTCATATGAAAAAAGTTTGGGAGCCCCTCTCTCAATTTTGTTGTGATGCCTATTGCATATTTTCTATTATTCCAATAAGTAAAATGACACTGCTGAATTGCTTCTGTTTCCCTAAGGTATGTCATATATGAAAAGGAATCTGCTTCTTTGAAATCCCAGCTAATGATGAACTATAATGCCCAAAATTAGAAGGGGGTCCCAAACTTTTTCATATGACTGTACATGACCTATTCTTAACTTGAATTTAAAGTTGAAACACTACGGCTCAGGTGGTAGAGCGGGTCGGCCGATGATCGAAGGGTTGGAGGTTCGATCCCCGCACCTGCCACTTGTGTCATGGTTGTTGTGTCCTTGGGCAAGACACTTCACCCACCTTGCCTCGTGTGAATGTCGATAGTTAGCCTGCTGCTATCGGTGTATGAAAGGGATTTACCTGTACAAATAAAGGTTAAAAGAAATAAAAAACTCTGGTTCTCCCCGCCTGTGTTTTAGGGACCTACATCCCCAGGAAGGAGGTTGCGGTTCTGGAGACCATCAAGGCGACGGTGATCAGGGAGAACCAGGCCATCAGGCTGAGAGCACGCAAAGAGGGAGTGGACAGGGGCGGCGTGCGCAGGGTCACCGGTAAGACAGACAGACAGACGGACAGACAGACAGACAGACTCACTCACAGACAGACAGACAGACTCACTCACTCACAGACAGACAGACAGACAGACAGACAGACACACGCTTTAACACTATACATAGGAAAAATTAGACTGTTTCAGACATTTTAAAAAGTTCCTCATCGCTACTTTAATGAGGGGAGAGT
>OX442364.1:26783494-26785994 GCA_949357725.1 Hyperoplus immaculatus | reverse complement strand
ATTCACTGATTTGAACCAAAAACTGATTTCTACATCAAGCGTTTCTCCAGAATCACTGACTACACCTTTAACAATTCTCTCCATCTCTCTCTCTCTGTCTCTCTCTCTCCACCCCCCCTCTCTCTGTCTCTCTCTCTCCCTCTCTCTCCCTCCATCCCCCCCTCTCTCTCTCTCCATCCCTGTCTCCCTCACACTCTCTCCCTCTCTCTCTCTCTTTCTCTCTCACACTCACTCACTCACTCACTCACTCACTCACTCACTCACTCACTCACTCACTCACTCACTCACTCACTCACTCACTCCCTCTCTTTCTCTTCACCCCCCTCTCTCTCTCCCCTCCCCCTCTCTCTCTCTCTCCCTCCATCCCTCTCTCCCCCCTCTCTCTCTCCCTCTCCCTCCCTCCATCCCCCTCTCCCCCCTCTCTCTCTCTCCCTCTCCCTCCCTCCATACCCCTCTCCCCCTCTCTCTCCCCCTCTCTCTCCATCCCCCTCTCTCTCTCTCCCTCTCCCTCCCTCCATCCCCCTCTCCCCCTCTCTCCCTCTCTCTCTCTCTAGCATGAAGAAGAGGAGGAAGAAGAGGAGGAAGAGAGAGCAAAGCGTTCTCGTAGGACCCAGGGAGTGGTGCGTAGGCCGGGGGACAGGTGGATGCTGCGTGGGCCGATAGAATACGTTCCCCCGGCCGCCGTGGAGGTCATGCTCAAGAGACAGGCCATCCCCCTGGACGAGAACGAAGGGATCTACGTACGGGACATCAAGACGGGAAAGGTGAGAGGACAGACAGACAGACAGACAGACAGACAGACAGACAGACAGACAGACAGACAGACAGACAGATGCTCAAGAGACAGGCCATCCCCCTGGACGAGAACGAAGGGATATACGTACGGGACATCAAGACGGGAAAGGTGAGAGGACAGACAGACAGACAGACAGACAGACAGACAGACAGACAGACAGACAGACAGATGCTCAAGAGACAGGCCATCCCCCTGGACGAGAACGAAGGGATATACGTACGGGACATCAAGACGGGAAAGGTGAGAGGACAGACGGACAGACAGACAGACAGACAGACAGACAGACAGACAGACAGACAGACAGATGCTCAAGAGACAGGCCATCCCCCTGGACGAGAACGAAGGGATATACGTACGGGACATCAAGACGGGAAAGGTGAGAGGACAGACAGACAGACAGACAGACAGACAGACAGACAGACAGACAGACACTCAGTCACGCACTCACTCACTCACTTACACACACTTATATACACACACACACACACACTAAGGAATATACGTACGCGACATCAAGACGGGAAAGGTGAGAAGACAGACAGACAGACAGACAGACAGACAGACAGACAGACAGACAGACAGACAGACAGACAGACAGACAGACAGACAGACAGACAGACAGACAGACAGACAGACAGACAGACAGACAGACAGACAGAGTGATGCTCAAGAGAGATGGGGAGATGGGGATCCAGCCACCGACCCTGTAGTTGAGAGTTGACCGCCTTACACACTGAGCTACATCCCCCATTTTTATCCCCCATTTTTTTCACTTAAAGAGGACCTATTATACTACTTTTCTGGTCTTAATTTCTTGTTTTACACTGCTATAGAGCAACCTGACACCAATCACATCACAAAAAACTATGTAGATTTTCGGGAAGCTCTTTCTCTTATTTTGGCGATCCAGCACATCCTGTCAACACTTGAGTGTGTGTGCTTCGGCTCCCTCCGCCTGTGCTTCGGCCATCTCCGCTCCCCTCCCCCCCCTCCTGCAAACCCCACTCCGTTGTGATTGGTGACCTTCCTTCCGGAACACTTTCAGTGGCGGGAAGCGCGAGCATGGACCTATAAGGGCGCGAGGCAGACGCGAGGCAGACGCGAACAGGGAAGTGACAGCATTACCATACATGGAAACATCCGCGTGGTGAAGTCACGAAGTTTTATGCGACGTCACGAATTATGAAAGGGTAGACCGCTTTGAACACGTGACTTCTCGACTGCCTAGAATAGTGTTTAGTGCTCTGCACAGACACCCCAGACGGTCAGCAGGGAATACGTCGAAATGCATGTACGTCATTATTTGATAATCTAGTATGGTTAAGCATGACTATGAATCATCATAACAACGTTTATAGGTCATAAAAGTCAAAAAGCATCATAGGTCCTCTTTAATTGATGGTAGAACACTGAATATACATAAAAGACATTTAAATCACTAGTTCAGTCATTAACAGGTGTGTGTGTGTGTGTGTGTGTGTGTGTGTGTGTGTGTGTGTGTGTGTGTGTGTGTGTGTGTTCAGGTGCGTGCAGTGATCGGTCACACCTACATGCTGACCCAGGATGAGGAGCTCTGGCAGAAGGAGCTGCCCTCTAACGTGGAGGTACGTGTGATGATGCATGTGGTTTACAGAACCTAGGCTGTCTAGGCCGCCTGTCATTCTGTATGTATTTATGTAACTGTGTGTGTCTCTGTCTGTCTGT
>OX442364.1:26770994-26773494 GCA_949357725.1 Hyperoplus immaculatus | reverse complement strand
TTAAAAATGGAAAATTGCGAGCGGACCATAACGACACCATCACATTTAAAAAGCAGCGTATGGAAGCACTTTGGCTTTTACACCGTGGGTGGAAAAGTCACAAACAAAGACAAGGCCGTTTGTCGTCTTTGTAAAAGAGAGCTGTCGTACTTATCGACAACATCAAATTTGCGCACTCATCTGCTAGCTTACCACCGAAATGTAGCAGCGGAGGAACAACAGCAGAGCGGAGCAGCTCAGAGTGGACAGCCGCGCATGACAGCGTTCTATTCGGCTCACTCAGCAGGCCCCTTACCTGACGCCCGTAACAAGGCCATCACCGATAAAATCACTCGGTTTATATGTAAGGATATGCGCCCTATTGCTGTCATTTCGGGAGAAGGCTTTCAGGAGCTATTGAGAGAGCTGGAGCCACGGTACCGAATTCCAAGTCGAACCACAATCTCATCACAGATAGTGCAGCTGTATGATGCGACACGGGAAAACCTAAAGACAATGTTACAACACAAAACGCTCGCTCTGACCACAGACGGGTGGACATCGCTGGCCACACGCGCCTATATAACGGTCACAGCTCACTGCATCTCCGACCTGTGGGAACTAGACAACTATGTGTTGTGCACCAAGGAGCTGAGAGGGAGTCACACCGCTGTACATGTTGCAGAAAGCATAAGCAGCACGCTTGAGGAATATGACATCCCCCGTGAAGCGGTTGTTGCCGTGGCCACAGATAGAGACAGTGCATAAAGCGTCATAATCTGAGGCCACGCCCATCGTGGGGGAAAACAATACACAGCGCTCCATCCACTTTATATTGAATGACACCCGTATTCGGCAAACAAACTTAATAAAAACGTAATACGACATGGCTTTCACAAATACACGTTACTTTCTTTAAAGCCACGACTCTTGTCTGTCTATACGAGCTGTTTTTGTGAAAAAGTATTGAGTAATTTTCAATATCGAGACAAAACTCTTAACTAATGTATGCTGTATGCTAGGCTAATGTTAGCCTTCTGCTGTAGGCTAACCCTCACGGACGGGAAAAAAACACCTCAATATTGAAAATTACTCAATTATTTTTCACAAAAACAGCTCATATAGACAAACAAGAGTCGTGGCTTTCAAGAAAGTAACGTTTTTTTCTTAAATGGATGTTCGATTACGTTTTAATTAAGTTTGTTTGCAGAAGACAGGTCTCCTTCAATACAAAGTGGATGGAGCGCTGTTCAATGTTTTCCCCCACGATGGGCGTGGCCATGGGCGTTGCCTATTTCATGCACTGTCTCTATAACGCTCTCAACTACGTTAACGCCATAAGGAATGTAGGGCTTATTAATGTTCCTTGTTTAGCCCACACGCTAAACCTGGCCGTGCGCAAGGGGCTGGACGTGAAAGCCGTTGACACAGCGCTTTCCCGACTAAAGCAGACGGCGGCTCATTTTGGGAGGTCTCCGTCTGACACCTGCCTGCTGCAAGAGAAGCAGGAGCTCCTCGGGTTGAAAAAGGAAAAGCTGATCAATGACTGCGTCACCAGGTATTTCTACAGTCTCTGAGTGTGTGTGTGTTTGTTACAGTGTGTGTGTGTGTTTGTTACAGTGTGTGTGTGTTTGTTGCAGTGTGCGTGTGTGTGTTTGTTACAGTGTGTGTGTGTGTGTGTGTGTGTGTGTTTGTTACAGTGTGTGTGTGTGTGTGTGTGTTTGTTACAGTGTGTGTGTGTGTGTGTGTGTGTGTGTGTGTGTCACGCAGGAAGGCAGAGGCTCAGACATAGAGGCCCTAAGACTTCCTTCAAAATAAAACTCACTGGAGACTGTAGAGATACTGTTTGAAAGTTGATAATCTGCTTCAAAATACACGTGAAATGCCAAAAGTAAAATCAGTGATTGGGCAGACAGAGGTTCGAGGTGTGAGAATTACTATACACAGCTCTGGAAAATATCAAGAGACCAGTCTGGATTTTTCTTCAATCTTCATCTCTACATAACTTAATGGAAATGCTCTTTAATGACAATATGTTTGGAGGGAATTTGGTAAAAATGTTGTCAGTAGTTTATAGAATAAAACCAAAATGTTCATTTCACTCAAACATGTCTTTCCCTCCCTCCCTCCTTCTTACTCAAACATATGTGTCTCTCTCGCTCCCTCTCCCTCCCCCCGTCTCTCTCCCTCTCCCTCTCTCTGTCTCCCTCCCCCCTCCCTCCTTCCCTCTCCCTCTCCCCCCTCTCTCTCCCTCCCTCCCTCTCTCCCCCCTCTCTCTCTCTCCCTCCCTCCCCCTCTCTCTCTCCTCCCCTTCCTCTCTCCCCCTCTCTCTCTCTCCCCTCCCTCTCCCCCCCCCTCTCTCTCCCCTCCCTCTCCCCCCTCTCTCTCTCCCCCCTCCCTCTCTCTCTCCCTCTCTCTGTCTCCCTCCCCCCCTCTCTCTCTCTCCCTCTCCCTCTCCCCCCTCTCTCTCTCTCCCTCCCTCCCCCTCTCCCTCTCCCTCTCTCCCCCCCTCCCTCTCTCT
>OX442364.1:26743494-26760994 GCA_949357725.1 Hyperoplus immaculatus | reverse complement strand
GATTTATCATTTCCTCCAAAGTAACACTCTTTCCCATACCCTGCTCTGCTGATATTCTTGTATGCGACTGCTACATACACCCCTTCCCCACTCCACTCCACCTCCCAGTACCAACGTCCAGTCAGACTCTCTTTACTCAGGACCTGAGACCAAACAGTGAATCTGTCTGGATGACTAGGATAAGACTGTTGTCGACCCATGTATGTTGCTTTCCTGTTCCCCTCAGATAATAACAGCCGTGTGTAGGCTGTGTTTGGATCCAGTGTGATGTCACGTGAATATCTTAAGAAGTCAGCTCTGGTCTTGGGCTCTGGTTGAGGCAGTGAAACATCCACTTGAGTCTCTGTCAGTGAGATGTTTGTCCATGTCTCTCTCAGGACGTCCTGTAGCTTCTCTCTGGCTTCTGACACAGCCGCTGTCACGTCCTCAAAGCATCTCAGAGGACGGATGTTGATGCTGGATGTAGATTCACTGAGTGCTGGCAGTGAGCGGTAGTCCTGTAGAAACTGGTTGTGATCCTCTGTGTGTGGAACGGGGAAGAAAATTTGCAAAATATATTGAATTGCCCTTGAAATTCATTTGAAGCGTCTTTTAATGCCACCGTAAACTACATGTCATTCAAAGTGGTGTAAAAAAAGTATTTTATAGTCTTAAATTTCTTTTGGGAAATCCTGATAGGTGTTTTCAAACATTTGATAAGATTGCCCTGGAAATGATCCAAAATGCCCCAAACACATGTAACAGACACACAGGCAAAACAAGAAGTGAATTTCGTACCGTGTTGTGCCAGCGTCTTCAGCTCAGCGTCTCTCCTCTTCAGCTCAGCGATCTCCTGCTCCAGCTTCTCCTGAAGATCTCTGACTCGACTCACTTCAGTTTCCTGCTTTGCTCTGAGCTGCTGCTTCACATCAGAGCCTCTTTTCTGGATGAGACGGATCAGCTCGGCGAAGGTCTTCTCACTGTGCGCCACTGCTTTATCAGCAGAGCCATTGATAGCCTCCACTTTGTGTTGAAGAACCTTCACATCTTTCTCTCTGTCCTGGATTCTCTGCTGGATGTTTAGTCGACTTCCCTCCAGCTCTCTCTGCCTCTCAGTCCGTTCTGCTGCAGCTGACACTGTGTCGTGGCCTTTGTGTTCGTCCATTGAACACAGATAACAGATAGACTGCTGATCAGTACGGCAGAAAATCTTCATCACCTCATTGTGACGAGAGCAGAGGTTCTCCTGTAGCTTCTTGGAGGGCTCCACCAGCTTGTGTTTCTTGAATGTCGGTGATTCGTAGTGAGGCTGGAGGTGTTTCTCACAGTAAGAGGCCACACACACCAGACAGGACTTGAGGGCTTTCAGTTTTCTCCCAGTGCAGAAATCACAGGCCACATCTTCAGGTCCAGCATAGCAGTGATCAGCAGGAGCAGCTTGGAGTCCAGTCTTCTTCAACTCCTCCACTAGATCTGCTAACATGGTGTTTTTCAGCAGCACAGGCCTCGGGGTGAATGTCTGCCTACACTGAGGGCAGCTGTAGACATGTTTCTGACCCTCTCCATCCCAGTGGGTCTTAATACAGTCCATGCAGTAGTTGTGTCCACAGGTAAGACTCACTGGATCATTTAGAAGTTCCAGACAGATCGAACAAGAGAAGGTTTCCCGGTCCAGCTGAACTCCGCTCTGCGCCATTTCAGCTCTCATTGTCAGCGACTGTCTGAGTCAAACTGTAATCTGAATTACTGTATATTGAGGGAGCGTGTACTTATGAGGACAGAGTGCAGCTCACTGTGTCTGAGATAAGAGGTAAGGTTTCGGCCTTATCAAACTTTATCCAATCCTGGAAGAGGAGCTGCTTTATGACTATGAACTTTGTTTCTTCATTTACAGTCAAGGCAAGGCAAGGCAGGTTTATGTCTATACACAAGTCATACACAAGGCCATTCAAAGTGCTTTACAGGGGCATGAAAAAAGTACATCAATGACTGGTTGAAAGGGAAACCGAAAAGTCTTCAGATTTGATATAAAAGAGCTGAGAGTTGCAGCAGACCTCAAGTTCTCTGGGAGTTTGTTCAGTATATTTGTTGCATGATAAACTAAAAGCTGCCTCTCCCTGTCTAGTCCTAACTCTGGGGACCGAGAGACCTGTCCCAGACGACCTGAGAGCTCAGGCTGGTTTACACAGTAACAGCAGATCATAAATGTATCACAAGTCAGACACAAGGCCGTTCAAAGTGCTTTACAGGGTCATACAATACACCATTTAAACCATTCACCATCTAGTTATGAGAAACACCAACGACTTCTAGATAGTGAGGCTTGGACACATCCCCAGTAATGAACCCAGGGTCATTGGGTGTTTAGGGTCTTGGATCAGTTACCCTCACCGGGGCAACCCAGCCGGGGATGATCGGTCCCCATGGATCACCATGTCAGGCCAGAGGGGGGAAGCTGGAGCCTGTTGGTGTGCCAGGAAAGGGCAATGCTGCTTAGGCTTTATGGAGAACACAGCCATCTGCAAAGGAACTGGCTGATGTTTTGTTCGAAGCCTTCCACGATTGTTACTGGGACTTCATATATCAGCAGCAGCCAAAGGAGTCTTTTATTTTAATTTTTATTTTTTTAAATATATTTTTTGCCATTTTTCATGCTTTATAGAAGAGACAGAGGTGAAATGGGGCAGAGAGGGGAGTGACATGCAGAGAACGACCGCGGGCTGGAATCGAACCCGGGTCCGCTGCTGGGCCCGGACCGGGGGGGACGCCCTACCAACTGAGCTAAGGGCGCCCCAGCCAAAGGAGTCTTGGCAGGATACCATGCTGGTAAAGTCAATGCCTTAAACTTCCCTGGGAGTGCTGACTTGTCCACTGCTGATAGCCATGTTTTCAGTTCCTTGTGTGCTGAGTGGACTGCCGCTGTGTCTCTTAGGGCGCCATTAAAGAGCTTTCCCAGATTTTTCATAAAAATATTTGTACGAATATTTATCTTATCTTTTCTGCAACAGTACAAGGCTGACTTCTGCACCACGCCTACAGACAGACAGACAGACAGACAGACAGACAGACAGACAGACAGACAGACAGACAGACAGACAGACAGACAGGCAGACAGACAGACAGACAGACAGACAGACAGACAGACAGGCAGACAGACAGACAGTACAAGGCTGACTTCTGCCACGTCTCCCCCAAACTCCTCATAGTGACTGTGTTAGTTCTTGCTCATATTAGACCATTTTCTAATTTTTTAAAGAAATGTCTCAACTTTTTATGACTTCTTATTCACTATGTTCCATATTTTTATACAGTCTATGGTTTTTACACGCCATAAAAAAGCAGCCATCTGTGTGTGTGTGTGTGTGTGTGTGTGTGTGTGTGTGTGTGTGTGTGTGTGTGTTTGTGTGTGTGTGTGTGTGTGTGTGAACTTGTCTCTTTTCTTCTGCTTCTTGTCTAATTTGGGAAATGCAGGATGTGGTTTTCATAAATATGACCAGTTAAATTTATTTCAGTGCAGAGTGAGACACACACACGCGCACACACACACACACACACACACACACACACACACACACACACACACAATTTCCCCTTGTTCTTGTCACTTTGAGTTGAGGTGGTGTCTGTATTTTTGATGAAAGTTGTTAAAAATGCTGTTATTTTGCTCAGTGTAGTGGTTAGCCCCCCCCCCCCACCCTCCATAGAATCTCAGTCCACTTCACAACAGACCCGGGTTAGAATCCAGCCCGGGTCATTCTCTGCATGTCATTCCCCTCTCTGTCTGTCTGTCTGTCTGTCTGTCTGTCCTCTTCACAGCAGACCCGGGTTAGAATACAGCCCGGGTCATTCTCTGCATGTCATTCCCCTCTCTGTCTGTCTGTCTGTCTGTCTGTCTGTCTGTCTGTCTGTCTGTCTGTCTGTCTGTCTGTCTGTCTGTCTGCCTGTCCTCTTCACAGCAGACCCGGGTTAGAATCCAGCCCGGGTCGTTCTCTGCATGTCATTCCCCTCTCTGCCCCATTTCATCTCTGTCTCTCTGTACTGTCAATAAAGCCTTGAAAAACAAAAAAATATTCTTAAAATTTTTTTTTTTGTTATTTTGTAAATGTTATTGAGTGGTTTCATGATAAAAACTCATATTTAGAAAGTAAGACAGGGCTGATAGAATAGGGCAACTTTGCTATTCTCTTTCATTGAACCAAATTGCCTTGTGTTTGCTGCAAAAAGAATGAGAAATCAGAGACAAACATTTTTTTCAATTTTATTTAAAAGGAGGTTGGGGGGTGGGGGTGTGGGGGGAGGGGGTCAAGAAGTGACGTTATAATGGAAGTCAATGGTACAAATCGTGTACTTAACAAACCCAGTGTAACTTCTTTATTCAATCTGACATTAAACAAAAAGTAATAATGCACCAAAATCTATTTTCTCACCCATTATTCAGATAGCCGTTGATTTAAAATAATAATCAAAGTCGAATTACTTTTTCTGAAATATTGACTTATAGTGTATTCTCAAAAAAGGCTGTTAGCGGTATATGATCAAAACTAATTTCTAATTGTGATTGGGGCAGGATTAAATAAGTGTATGCTTCTTCCTGCTCCTTTTCAGGCATATCTCAGCAATACAGATCATTTGTTTTCTTTTATTTTTATTTTTTTGTGAAAACATAATTTTTGTTTATTGTATTTCCATGCTTTTCATTTTGTTTTGTATGTTGATATGTCTGAAATAAATTGAATCAAATCAAATCAAATCAAATCAAAAATTAATTAATTCATGACATGAATTGAACAGCAACCCCTTCATCAAATACATGGGACAACAATTCTGAAGAAATATTTATCTTTCATCATTTTTTTGCAGTTTAAAGTTCAACATACAAATCTTGTACCAAAACATACGCAGTGTTACTTTTTCTGAACAAGGCACAAGGGTTAACTTTGTGGAAAACCTGGATCCTTAGAAATGTTCATGTGTGTAAAGGTGTAGTCAGAGATTCTGGAGAGTGTTTGTTGATATAACACTTTTTGTCAAAATCAGTGAAATCTCCTCATGATCCGCTACCTTTCAGTAGGCTACTGTGTGTGTGTGTGTGTGTGTGTGTGTGTGTGTGTGTGTGTGTGTGTGTGTGCGCTGGTGTTAATACGGCCATAATGCTAAAGCTACAGTGGGCCCCCTTTGTTTACATACCAGTTTACAGAGCCTAAACTGTGTATTAACACTGGATTTTTTTCAGCTCGCACAGTACTGACAGGTAGTGGATCATGAGGAGATATTGATCTATTTTTATTTATTTGCTGTACTACACATGTGATGATAAAAATCTTTATTGATTCATTCGATCGGCTCTCAGCAATACAAATGCAGAAGTTTAAGTTTAAGGACTTCTGTCTATTTATTGAACTCAGCAGTGGAATCCTCATAAACCAAAACTTCTTGATGATGTCATATTACACACTGCCCCTTTAAATGACTTTTGTCTATTTAAGTTTACAGAACTCAGCAGTGGAATCCCCAAAAAGCCTCACTCCAGCGTGTAGCGGCTGAGTGAATGTGGTCTGGACTCTGTGGAGGAGAGTCATGGTTCCAGAGACGCTGTAGAAGGACAGAACACCTGCACTGTGATCCAGGTACACTCCTATTCTGGAGGGCCGAGGACCTGAGACGGGAGTATGGACACTGTTGAACCAGAATGTTAAACTTTCTTTAGAACAATCTAACGCCCAGGATTTATCATTGGATCCAAATTCACTTTCCAACCCTGCTCTGCTGATATTCTTGTATGCGACTGCTACATGAACCCCTTTCCCACTCCACTCCACCTCCCAGTACCAACGTCCAGTCAGACTCTCTTTACTCAGGACCTGAGACCTGATAGTAAATCTGTCTGGATGACTAGAATAAGACTGTTGTTGACCCATTCCTGTTGCTTTCCTGTTCCCCTCAGATAATAACAGCCATGTAAATGCTGTGTTTGGATCCAGTGTGATGTCACGTGAATATCTTAAGAAGTCAGCTCTGGTCTTGGGCTCTGGTTGAGGCAGTAAAACATCCACTTGAGTCTCTGTCAGTGAGATGTTTGTCCATGTCTCTCTCAGGACGTCCTGTAGCTTCTCTCTGGCTTCTGACACAGCCGCTGTCACGTCCTCAAAGTATCTCAGAGGACGGATGTTGATGCTGGATGTAGATTCACTGAGTGCTGGCAGTGAGCGGTAGTCCTGTAGAAACTGGTTGTGATCCTCTGTGTGTGGAACGGGGAAGAAAATTTGCAAAATATATTTAATTGCCCTTGAAATTCATCTGAAGCGTCTTTTAATGCCACCGTAAACTACATGTCATTCAAAGTGGTGTAAAAAAGTATTTTATAGTCTTAAATTTCTTTTGTAGACAGGGACAGAGACAAAGAAAATATAAAATGCAATACTGTACACAGCTGATCAGCACATACTTTTAAAACTCGTGGCATGACCCCATCCGGACCAGGTGCCTTATTTACATTGAGCCTTAAAAGTTGTGAGCGTACTTCATCCACTGTGACCGTTATAGGGGGACAGGGGCTAAGGCTACCCCTCGACTCCCCCAGGGTGGAGTGGGTTGCCATGTCCACAGCTGGGAGGTCCATGGTTTCAAACCGGGCAAAGAATTGGTTGGCCTCATCCGGTGTGAAAGTACTTATGAGGACAGAGTGCAGCTCACTGTGTCTGAGATAAGAGGTAAGGGTTCGGCCTTATCAACCTTTATCCAATCCTGGAAGAGGAGCTGCTTTATGACTATGAACTTTGTTTCTTCATTTACAATCAAGGCAAGGCAAGGCAAGGCAGGTTTATGTCTATGGCACAAGTCATACACAAGGCCATTCAAAGTGCTTTACAGGGCCATGAAAAAAGTACATCAATGACTGGTTGAAAGGGAAACCGAAAAGTCTTCAGATTTGATATAAAAGAGCTGAGAGTTGCAGCAGACCTCAAGTTCTCTGGGAGTTTGTTCAGTATATTTGTTGCATAATAAACTAAAAGCTGCCTCTCCCTGTCTAGTCCTAACTCTGGGGACCGAGAGACCTGTCCCAGACGACCTGAGAGCTCAGGCTGGTTTACACAGTAACAGCAGATCATAAATGTATCACAAGTCAGACACAAGGCCGTTCAAACTGCTTTACAGGGTCATACAATACACCATTTAAACCATTCACCATCTAGTTATGAGAAACACCAACGACTTCTAGATAGTGAGGCTTGGACACATCCCCACTAATGAACCCAGGGTCATTGGGTGTTTAGGGTCTTGGATCAGTTACCCTCACCGGGGCAACCCAGCCGGGGATGATCGGTCCCCATGGATCACCATGTCAGGCCAGAGGGGGGAAGCTGGAGCCTGTTGGTGTGCCAGGAAAGGGCAATGCTGCTTAGGCTTTATGGAGAACACAGCCATCTGCAAAGGAACTGGCTGATGTTTTGTTCGAAGCCTTCCACGATTGTTACTGGGACTCATGGGCGTAAAATTGCGTATGGACGGTGTGGACGTGTCCATACCAATATTCAAATGTGCTGAAATTGTCCACACCAATATGAGAAGGATAATGCGCGAAACAGCGCCCCTTTACATTTAGATTCTGAAGACGCGGCGAAACACGACACTGCACACTGTATGTCTGCGAGGAAGCCAGGCTGAGCTGGCTTCCCTTGGTAAAAAAAAGAAAAATAATTGACCAATCAGGTGAGGCTATTACCATGACACTGCCCTCTGTGATTGGTCAGGAGGGTGCCAAGGGAAGCCACTCGGCCTTTGGCTTCACACCAATCAAATCAAAGCATCATTATCAACGTCACTGAAATTTAACAACAATAACAATAGCGGGAGATTAGCATGTTTGCATTGTTATCATATTAGCAAGAACAGTTATGGAGGGTGGAGATTTTGAGTATTTAGTAACAAATTATTTTACCAAACTGCCAATTGAGAAGCCATTAAAAATCAGATCTGACGGCAGGCCAATGCCTGTGGAGAGAAAGAAAGTTTATCGCACTTTCCGTGAGGATAACTATGTCCGCACCGAGTGGCTAGCTGGTAGCGGCAAACTTCAGCTAATGGCCTTCCTCTACAAATAGTGAGTAAAATACACACCTTCTCCCGGCGCGGGTTAACTGTTCCCTTAACTGTCTGTGTAACTATGTGTGTTATGTTTTGTGTTATTTTATTGCTAATTGTGCCTTGATTGCCTGGATTAAGTTACATTGTTAGGCCTACTGTATATCCACTGAAGTTGTTCTGGGTTGTTTTAAGTATAGTGTTGTAATGAACATTTGGCCTAGTTCTTAAACGAAAAGGATGTATAAAAAGTATGTGTGTATGTCAAGCACCTACAACTGATTGTGTGAGTCGTGTCTCATGTGAACGTGAAACTTAAAATAGCCTTAAACGTCCCCTAATTATATTGTGAATTAATTCGAATCTGCATTGGGCATTAAGCGGCTAGTTGTGCATTCCGGTCGGGGTTGGGGGGTGCATTCATAATAAAATTTATAATTTAATAAGACGATAAGGAAGTGTGTGAATGAGTGAGTGAGTGAGTGAGTGAGAGAGAGAGAGAGAGAGAGAGAGCGAACGAGCGGTGTCGGACAGATTACAGGCGTGTGTAAGTCCTGGTAAAGTGACCAGGCGCTATAAAAGCTCTTGTAGTTAGGCCTACATTAAATACAAGCTCCGACATAGCCTACTCTTTTCTGTCCCCCACCTTCCAATACACATGTAGATTAAAGGTGTTGTCTCACTTGGCATCCTCAAAAAAAATCCCCACGCCACGCCACTGGAAAGGAGAAAGCAGAACCAAAGCACTGTGCAAATTTCGCACCATATATGCCTATTGATTCTGCTCTGCTATGTGCTGTAGTAAAGTTAGGTCGCCTTGGAAACAATTAAGCCCCCGTAGACCGTGAGCATCTTGTCTTTTTTACTCGCGCAAATCACCATTCTCTGCAGCCGTCACCGGCTCTGTGTTGTTTCTCTCTCACCGGCTCGTCGAGGCTCGGGCACGCTCGCGCTTCAGCTGCGCTCCAACTCCCCGGTTCACTCGTAAACTGAAATTCCGAGTCGGGGACAGCCCTACTGTGAAACATAAGCAGCCAATGATGTATGAATATAATACGTTTTTTAGTACAAAACGATTGATAGCTGCTCAACTCTTGACTAAACTGTACATAGATACATGATAAAACTGGTTTGGTTAATAAACTAGTGAGCGGTTGGATGCTGGATCTGGGGCGAGGGCGTTTCGCCAAATTGTGTGACGTTTCGCCAAAATGTGTCCCCACCAATATGAACATCAAAGTTACGCCACTGCTGGGACTTCATATATCAGCAGCAGCCAAAGAAGTCTTTTATTTTATTTAATTTTTTTAAATATATTTTTTGCCATTTTTCATGCTTTATAGAAGAGACAGAGGTGAAATGGGGCAGAGAGGGGAGTGACATGCAGAGAACGACCGCGGGCTGGAATCGAACCCGGGTCTGCTGCTGGGCCTGGACCGGGGGGGGGGGGGGGGGGGGGGGGGGAACGCCCTACCAACTGAGCTAAGGGCGCCCCAGCCAAAGGAGTCTTGGCAGGATACCATGCTGGTAAATTCAATGCCACTAAAACAGTATACAGACAGGTAGCGGATCATGAGGAGATATTCACTGATTTTGACCAAAAAGTGATTTTGACAAAAAGCGTTCTCCAGAATCACTGACTTCACCTTTAAACATAAAATAAATTGTGAAGATCAACTGAAACATTTCTTGGGATTTTTCTGAGCTCCTGCACCAGTGTCAGGGGGGGGGGGGGAGGTGTGGGGGGGACACCAGTTTGTAAACGCTGCCATACTGAGAAATACAGAGAGAGTTTTATAGGGAGCTGATAGTTAGCTTCATCAACTTTTTTGTCAACTAATTTTGGCGATGGCTCGAATGCAACCGACATTCATCTATATGAAAAAAGTCACACACTATAGCTTTAACACCTTAAACATAACAAAAACTGCTCAACACAAGTGGTTAAGATCAACAGTGTGTTTAATAAATGCATGGTTATCACACAGTAGTCATAACTCAGTTAAGGCATGCACAGGCACAGGGACAGTGCGGTGTATCTCACAGCGACATATGAGTGAATAATGCTCATGCTAACTCAGAGCCTTTCTCATCTTTGCTATTTCAAACTAAAAAATCTGTTAAAGGAATACTTCACCCATACGGAACCGGTGTTCTATGAATTATAAAATTCCTGTTAGGATATAATGAATGAGCTTTTTTCTTCCCTCAGTCTTCCCTTGGCCCAGCTGTGCTGATGTCACACATGGGAAAATGTAGGGTTAGACCAGGGGAGTCCAAACTTTTTTCACTGAGGGCCACATACAGAAAAATCTACGAAGGGCCGGGCCGCAAAAATAACACATTTATCAGGACATGTAGCTGCTCTGATGTTTAGTTTCATAGTGTCTTCTTAAATTGTAATCCTTCTTCACGGCAACACTTTCCTTGCAAATTAAACAGACACACTTCCCCTCTCCAATGTTAGCGCTGCCCAAATCAAACCCACCCGGGAGATTTTTTTAACTTTTTAAAGTGAAATGCATGAATCTGATGCACTTTGAGAGGAAAATTAAGAGGCTAAATCTGAAGAATTTAGTGTGAAAAAATAGTTTGGAGACACTGTGTCAGATGAATTAGAAGCTTTTGAAGAAGGACACATGGATTTTCCATAATAATATTAATTTAAAATAAAATACTATGCAGGGTCCTCTGGGATGGGCTTAGTGCTCTTTTTCTTTTATTGGACATATCTCTCTGTAATATAATGAATGCATTTAAAAAAAAATTAAACTAAAAGGGCCATATTACATTATATTTTTAAAATGTGCCGCGGGCCAATAAAAAGCAGGCCTGCCCGCGGGTTATAGTTTGGACACCCCTGGGTTAGACAGTGAGACCATAAAACACTCTTTCTGCCTTTTCTCAGGCTAGGATGAACCGATTTCTAACATGTTTGCACATTTGTACTACATAGAATCTCAGAGTTCAATACACCTTCATAGTTCCACCGGTGAAGTAGGGCTTTAAGCAGTAAAGCAGGTTACATGGTATAGAGAGCGTAACAGGGTGAAGTAGGGCTTTAAGCAGTAAAGCAGGTTACATGGTATAGAGAGCGTAACAGGGATATTTTAATGTTAATACAAAAGAGGTTCAGAGAGGATAAGGATAGAAATATAAAAATACAAAGGTGTCAAAAGAGCGTTTTACAAAAGTAATTTAAAATCATAGAAATAGCTGAAAAAAGACATGTTAACGTAAAATACACAACAGCATCTATACAGCAGGAACAGGAGTGTACAGGTGATACTCTATTATTAGAATATCATGGGGAATTAATTGGAATTAAGGCAAGAATTCATTCAAAAGGGGCCCAAATCAAGTACTGAGTACATATGGATGATTATACTTTATAGAGGGTCGACAGTTCTGTATTTAAAATCCCTTTTTTTTATTGATTTCATGTAACATTCAAATTTTCTGAGATTTTGAATTTGGGGTTTTCATAAGCCGTTGGCAATAATGATCAAAATGATAACAAATAAAGGCTTGAGATATCTCACTTTGCATGTAATGAGTCTATATAATATATTAGTTTCACCTTTTTTAAATTGAATTACTGAAATAAATGAACTTTTGCATGATAACCTAATTTTTCGAGTTTCACCTGTATGTATTCAATAATTATCATTGTTATATTAACTGTGTTGGGACCATTTGTAGGGAGAACTACTTGGGATTCGTGGCTAGAGTTAGAGCTTGTTAATGGTTAAATTTGGTTTGTTTTAGTTAGTTTCAAATAGCAGAAAAACATTGTTAGACATCAGAATATTTTTAACACTTTTCACGAGATGTTTGGATTTAATAACGTGTTAGTCATATCCTAAATTTAACTAAATGTCATTGTATGCTTCTAGGGATTTTAATTTTTTAGAGATTTGTTTTAATAAACTCCGAGTCGTTGGTCTGTGAGAAATATGCCAAACCCCAAAGTGAAGACTCAATTCTTTAGCGCAGAGATGACAAATGGACTTGACTTATACAGCCGATTTTCTCAGCCCCAAAGCGTATGTGTATGTTAGTGTACGTGTGTGTTTATTGTCAGTTAATATTGTCTACCGTCAAATTCCATGTGATCGCAGCTTGAGACTATTTTAATTCATAATTCACAAAGGGCGGTTTTTCTCTTTAGAGATTTGTGTTGATAAATATTTTTCATTGTTCTGCGAGAAACCAGTTAGTTTCAAGTATTTGAGTAAATATTTTTTATGCTAATTTGAATTAATAATGAATACCATAATTTTTCGGACTATAAGCCGCGACTTTTTCCCCATTTTTCGACCCTGTTATTCCACAGCACAGTATATGTTCTGTAGCTAGTAGCTACTATTGCACTAAATGGAAACACTTGAATATGTTATGCAAATATGCAACTTGTTTGTTGAAATGTTAATAAATGGGAGCTTCCTCAAGCAGCCATCTCTTTCCCGACAATCCCCTCTGTGCACAAACTCTTACATATGGTGATTAAACATTAAAACACCTGCGGCTTATAGTCCCGTGCGCCTTATAGGCCAGAAAGTACTAGTACCATGATAAGTATAAAAGTATATCCATCGCATTCCATGTCAACGCAGCTTGGGACAGCTTTTATTTTATTTTTTTTTAAAGATATTTTTTGGCATTTTTATGCTTTATTGATAGTGTAGAGACAGAGTTGAAATGGGGCAGAGAGGGGAGTGACATGCAGAGAACGACCGCGGGCTGGAATCGAACCCGGGTCCGCTGCTGGCCGAGGCCCATGGGGGGGGGGGGACGCCCTACCAACTGAGCTAAGGGCGCCCATGCTTGGGACAATTTTAATTCATAAAGGGGCAGTTTTTTGTTTAGAGATTTGTGTTAATTTAGAGATTTTTGTTAGCTTTTAGTTTTTATGCTCCAAATATCTGGAACAAACTTCCAGAGAACTTGAGGTCTGCTGCAACCCTCAGTTCTTTTAAGTCGAGTGTGAAGACTTTTCTGTTTCCATTTTAACCTGTACTTTTTTTTATTTTATTTAAATGTCTTCTAATGTGTTTTATGTATTCTAATCTTGCCCCTGTAAAGCACTTTGAATGGCCTTGTGTCTGAATTGTGCTATAGAGATAAACTTGCATTTTGCCTTAACAATAAGAAGTAAAAAAGCAAAAAGCAAAATGTAAACAATAACACAGAGATATTTTAACAGTCTGAGATAATGTGAGGCGACGCAGTGGCTTAAAAGAACACTGTAGGCAACTCTGAACAAGAGAGGTAGCGCAAAGCAACGTCCAAAATAACTAAACAACCGAGTTCACGAACCCAATAGCAGAATACCGGGCCAGATATAGCATTCATACTGATACCAAGTTGAGCTGGAAGCATTTCTTTGCATAATGTGGGTTAGTAAACAGGCATGCTACATAATACAGTACAGGAGTGTGGGCTCACCGCTAATGCTGCTGACACACAGAGATGCTGTCTGATGTTGGTGCAAAAAATTCAAGACATAGTTAAATTTTTATTATTTTTTTTTTTTTACCTACATTTCGGATCAAGAAAAAGGTGATAGAAACTGTTCCTGTAACTGTCTGTGTGTGTGTGTGTGTGAGTGTGTCTGTGTGTGTGTGTGTGTATGTGTGAGTGTGTCTGTGTGTGTGTGTGTGTGTGTATGTGTGAGTGTGTCTGTGTGAGTGTGTCTGTGTCTGTGTGTGTGTGTGTGTGTGTTTTAATTTTTTTAATTCTAAGAAATGGGCAAAGGTTTAGCTTAGCTCATCCAGGTTAGCTTAGCTCAAACACTGGTAGTCAAGGGGAGCGTTAGCCTGCCTATGCTGACAGTCAAAAGATAAACTTGACAACATCACTAAACTAAACGCTCCTGTGTGCTTGTTTGGACTTGCGCTCGATATATATATTTTTATTCTTTATGTCATTTTGAGAATTAAATGCACACTGGAAAGAAACAAGCACGTCTATGTTTGAGCTAAGCTAACCTGGATAAGCTACTTTTGCCCATTTTAAAAATCAAAAAAGCATGCACAGTTTATATTTTCTGCTTAACATTTACCTTTAGTCTAAACAATGTCTTTATAAACGGTAAATGGTAAAAGGTAAATGGACTTGTATAGCGCTATATCTCCGTTTATCACAGACTCAAAGCGCTTTACATTGTTTTTTGTACACATTCACCCAGTCACACACACATTCATACACCGATAGCAGCAGCTACCACGCAGGGTAGGTTTAGCACTAGGGTGCTAAGCTAACTAAGCTAACTATCGGGAGCAATTTGGGGTTCAGTGTCTTGCCCAGGGACACTTCGACATGTGGCGGGGAGACGGGGGATCGAACCTCCGACCCTGCACACCAGAGGCGAACGCCCTACCCACTTCGCCACTGCCGCCCACAAAAACCTGTTAAACCTGTTAAGTAGAGTACGCCATGTTAGCTGTTTATTTTAATTTGGTCTTTTTGTTTGTGAGTGTGTTCACTTTTTCAGTTGTGTTTTTGTGTTCTTTAAAAAAAAAAAAAATTATTAAAAATGCTTTTTTTTTTATTATTCAAAAAATACACGCACAGTTACATGACCAGTTTCTGTCACCTTTTCTCGCGCCGGAGAGTATAAGGCAAAAAGCTAAAAACACTGAACTACCCCTTTAAACAATGAACTACCCCTTTAAACACTGCGGTGAGCCTTTTTAGAAACAAGCGATTAATTCTTCTCAGCAGCTTTTTAAGAAAAACAACAACAATTCATTCGTGTGCATTGTTTTGGCGGGAAGTCGTGTACAGAATTAAACGGTCGATTATTATAATAACGTATATTACAATGTCCAATTTCAACTTATTTACAAAGTGCTACTCAGTTAGCTCGTTGCTAAGCTAAGTGAGGCTACAGTCTTGTAGATAATGCTGTAAACATGCACAGGTTATAGTAGATGGAAGGCGGATTTAGGATTTTGTTAGCCTCGTAGCATAATTGCCTAAATCATATTTACTGTACTCTACTTTTACTCTACATCTACTCTGTTCTACATCTACTTTACCCAGCTCTATAACCCTTAAAATATGACAATTATGCTATTAGTCGACTTGTTCTTTGTCGACTCTCCCTGAGATTTCTTCAAATATTTTTTTTTAATCCCGGTAAAGGGATTTTACTGGGAGTTTTTTTCTCAGCCGAGCTAAAGGTGTAAGGGCAGATAGATAGATAGATAGATAGATAGATAGATAGATAGATAGATAGATAGATAGATAGATAGATAGATAGATAGATAGATAGATAGATAGATACAGTATCTCACAAAAGTGATTTTGGGCTATACAAATAAAACTGATTTGATTTGATTTGATATTAGGCTAACGAAAAGTAGATGTAGAATAGAGTAGATGTAGAGTAGAGTAGATGTAGAATAGAGTAGATGTAGAATAGAGTAGATGTAGAGTGAAAGTAGAGTAGAGTAAATATGATTTAGGCAATTATGCTATGAGGCTAACGATTTAGTAACAGCTCAATTTCCCCCTGAAACTATGGTTGCATTCCGAATCGCATACTCTTTCTTTTTTCTATTCTACATACTACATCCGACGATAAAAATAATCTAGTTAGGATGCAGTAGGCATACTATTGGGACATACTTTTACTCTTTTATTTCATCATAACACATAGCGCATTGATCTTGCATCCCCGATTGTTTTCATATGGAGGCTTCGTCGATGTGACGTCACTTCACGTGCGCACCGGATTGTGGGTCAGAATCGCCCAAATAGGATGCAGTTTTCAACAGTAACAATCTTGCCCGGATGAAGTAGGACATCCGGGTACTTCTAACCATCCTAAATCTGGCCACAAGACTCGGGACATCCTAAATCTTTTTTTCTACCAAACTATAGAGTAGAAAGTATGCGATTCGGAACGCAACCTATCTGTCCACAAAGTGTAAGCACACACACACATGTATTAACCCCTAGAATGCTCATTGTATCTGATTAACATTCGTTTTTGACACGTCAACGTGATCATGTAAGTCAGGAATCACAAAGTTAGTTACACACACAGTCCTCCCAAGCGCTCTTATTTTGAAGGCTAAATGGCAACTTCTTGTCGCAGAAAGTGAATAAACAAAACCGATTTTTAGATTTTCAGTTTTGTTCAGATTGGAAAAACACCTTGTATTTAAAATTTTCCTTTGGTGATTTTAAAACAAGTATTCAGTAAAACCATCAAATTCAAAACCACTGATATTTTTCGTTTTTTTTAAATATGTTGGCCTAGTCGTGAATCACTAGTTTCCGGTAGGGGGACATTTTTTTTATTTTTACTAATATGAAAAAATTGACAGTAAGAAATGAGATTAAAGCTGCAGTGTGTAGAAATTTTGGGTTTTATTTCCTAGCAGATTTTGTAGAAAGTAATTATAATATCCATAAGTACATTTAATTTAGTGCATAATAGCTGAACAAAAACTTTTGAATTATTATTTTTCCCTTAGAAAGGGTCTCATATATGTCCATATTTCTGCATATTTTGGACCAAGGCCTAGTGCCGCCATCTTGAAAGTGTCATAGTTGGAATGTCATCAGGTGCATTGTTTAAAATTTAGAATTGTTCTTGTCCTTGAAGGCCACTGTAGCTTCTGTTATTATTCTAAAGGGGTGGGGTTACCCAGGGAGCGTTGCATTCTAGAACTTTGTAGAACTTTCTTGATGATGTCATATTACACACTACAGCTTTAACTTGCTGCTCTAGTCTAGTCTATACATTCTCGTTTTGTTGTTTTTTAAATTCAACTTTGACAATTTGATTTCTGATCTATTTGTGTGAATTTTTACACGTTAGCGAGGGAGCGTTGACATCTACAATCTCACCACTAGATGCCACTTGACATAACATATAATTTACACACTGCAGCTTTAACATTGACTTGGGGCCTTAGACAGTAGCTTCAAACTGCCTATCTCCTTATGTACATTAAGTGGTATCAGCTGTAGACTGTGTAATAAAATGCTGTGTGTGTGTGTGAGTGTGTGTGTGTGTGTGTGTGTGTGTGTGTGTGTGTGTGTGTGTGTGTGTGTGTGTGTGTGTGTGTGTGTGTGTGTGTGTGGTTATCGGGCAGAATTATTCATTATATTGCACTTAGTCTGAGCTCACATCACACGAGTCATCCCAGGAGTGATGACAAGCAGTCAGTCAATAATGTAATAAAATGCTTGGTGTGTGTGTGTGTGTGTGCGTGTGTGTGTGTGTGTGTGTGTGTGTGTGTGTTACAGTGTGTGTATGTGTGTGTGTGTGTTACAGTGTGTGTGTGTGAACATGGAATCGATAGCATCATAGTGGCAGCTGTTGAAGTAAAAAAAAAAAAAAAAAAAAAAAAAAAAATATTTTGAGACTGACAGAGTGAGAGTTAATATAGAGAGCCGGAGAGAAACCAAGTCCAATGGT
>OX442364.1:26733494-26738494 GCA_949357725.1 Hyperoplus immaculatus | reverse complement strand
ACACATACACACACAGAGGTAAAGACAGGTGTTGTGTATTTACTGGTCTCCATGTCTTTGTCGTCCTCTTGGTGATGCTGTGGTTGTGATGTCACGGCGGCTCCCTCATGCTGCGAGCCGATTGGTTGTTGAGAGTCCTCCATGTTAACTGGTGGGCGGGGCTAAGACTGGTTTCCAACGGTGACGATAAAGTGACGAGTTGATTGACAGCTGATGACACGGGGCTCACTGGAATGAGAAAGAGAAGAGAGATATTTAGATATTTATATAAGTCAGACATTCTACACAATATACGAATTAAAGCTATAGTGCGTAACTTCTGTAGCTACAACAACACTGTCTGTCGGTGCATCTACATGAGGTAAAGCCTTCAGTGATGGCACATAGATAGAGATAGAGAGAGAGAGAGAGAGAGAGAGAGACAGAGGGAGAGAGAGAGAGACAGAGAGAGACAGAGAGACAGAGAGACAGAGAGAGAGAGACAGAGAGAGAGACAGAGAGAGATAGACAGCAAGATAGAGAAAGAGAGAGAGAGATAGAGAGAGAGAGAGAGAGAGAGAGACAGAGAGAGACAGAGAGACAGAGAGACAGAGAGAGAGAGACAGAGGGAGAGAGAGAGATAGACAGCGAGAGAGAGAGGGAGAGAGAGAAAGAGAGAGAAAGAGAGCGGGAAAAGAGGGATGATATTAAATGTGCCGTGCTTTAATTAAAAAAGATGATTCGATTTTTCTAGACGTCTCTGTTTAGGTCCCAGAAGTGCCGTGTGTGTGCGTGCGTGCGTGCGTGTGTGTGTGCGTGCATGCGTGCCTGTGTGTGTGTGTGTGTGTGTGTGTGTGTGTGTGTGTGTGTGTGCGTGCGTGCGTGTGTGTGCGTGCATGCGTGCCTGTGTGTGTGTGTGTGTGTGTGTGTGTGTGTGTGTGTGTGTGTCACATTAACGTGAAACAAAAGATGAATTTGGCTTTATAAGTGAAGGCGAGGCATGATTGCTTATGTATACCACACACTGTGATGTCATTGTTACCATCAGAAACAAGGAAACTCACCAGAAGACCTACAATATACAATAAAGAAGGACGTATTGTATTTGTTTATATATACATCTTTTGCCTGTTTTAACTGTAAAGTGTCCTTGAGTGTCATGAAAGGCGCCCATAATATGATTAATTTTTTATTATTATTTTTTTTTTTAACCTTTATTTATACAGGTAAATCCCATTGAGACCGGAGACTCTTTTACAAGGGAGACCTGTTTTCCTTTCCCACGTTACCATTCACACACACATTCACACACCGATAGCAGCAGGCTAACTATCGACATTCACACGAGGCAAGGTGGGTGAAGTGTCTTGCCCAAGGACACAACAACCATGACACAAGTGGCAGGGCGGGGATCGAACCTCCAACCCTTTGATCATCGGCCGACCCGCTCTACCACCTGAGACACAGTCGCCCCACAGTAGTAGTAGATAACTCTATTGGTTTGCGGCATTTCATGACAGGACATCAGACATATGACACAGATAGTCCATACAGACTCCGACAGACATAACATGAAGAACATACACACTACATTACACTATACACTCTTGGGTATGACCCGGCCAGCTGGACATCTAGCTTATTCTGACTGATTTAAAGCTGGGGTATGTGATTCCTGATTGGTCAAAATTAACATGAGCGGTACACTTTGACCAATCAGAGTGAGGCTCCGATTTTTCTGTTCTTATTGACTGTTGGGACTGTCCATTCACTTTGGCACGACTTTGTTGGTGTATAGAGCGTGTCAGGGAGGGACCATAGGGGAGGGACCAAAGAGAACAAGTGGAGCGGTTGAGGTATTTGGATTCGAATCTCTATCCCAACTGCTATTTTCTCCCCAAATCCTCCACCCCAGCTTTAAGGCTTTTATGGCTTGTGGTACAAAAGATAAATTTGGATCTGTTCTGGGTCATAAGGGGTTAGGCAGAAACGACGAGCAGATAGCAGTAGTTTAAAATGGGATGCCAGGTGGGTGTGTGTACAGTCACATACAATGTTATCGGCCCTTTTCCACCAGTCTGTCTTTGTAAATGTGTCCAATGCTCGGTAGTGTGATCCCAAGTAACTTGCTGGCAGTTGTAACTTCTGATTGTGTTTTTCTGTGACTCGGTGGCGTTTCCAAACCAGCAGACAATACAGAAGGTTAAAGGTGCAGTGTGTAGTATGACATCATCAAGGAAGTTCTACAAAGTTCTAGAATGCAACGCTCCCTGGTTAACCCCAACCCTTTAGAATAATAACAGAAGCTACAGTGGCCTTCAAGGACAAGAACAATTCTACATTTTAAACAATGCACCTGATGACATTCCAACTATGACACTTTCAAGATGGCGGCACTAGGCCTTGGTCCAAAATATGCAGAAATATGGACATATATGAGACCCTTTCTAAGGGAAAAAAAAATATTCAAAACATTTGTTCAGCTATTATGCACTAAATTAAATGTACTTATGGATATTATAATTACTTTCTACAAAATCTGCTAGGAAATAAAACCCAAAATTCTACACACTGCAGCTTTAAACCACTTTCAATGAATAGCAGTGTAAAACATTTGGAGCTTTTTGTTATTGACGTTTGAAAAACAAGCTGTTTATTTCAAAAGTACATTCCTAGTGTGCCACCGATCAGTCCAAAAGTTCCTCAGAGCAGCTTTAAAGAGCCAAGAATAGGGGGCGCCCTTAGCTCAGTTGGTAGGGCGTCCCCCCCCTCCCATGGGCCTCGGCCAGCAGCGGACCCGGGTTCGATTCCAGCCCGCGGTCGTTCTCTGCATGTCACTCCCCTCTCTGCCCCATTTCACCTCTGTCTCTACACTATCAATAAAGCATAAAAATGGCCAAAAAAAAGAGCCAAGGATTGAAAATAAAGCCCGTTTTTCTCAGTGTTAGTGAGAAAACAGCTGCAGTATGCGATTGATTTTAGTTTTTTTTTTAAGGGAGATCTGTAAAGTCACCGTTATAGGAACACACACACACACACACACACACAAACACCACACACACACACACACACACACACACACACACACACACACACACACACACACACACACACACACACATTCTACTGAAGATAAAATGCGTAGACAAGGGTTTTTCCTAAATTCTGCTGAGAGGTAATTGCCTTTAACTCTTGATCTATCCTCACTGCCTGGGTCTGGATCTGGGCCTGGGGTTTGTAGCATTGCAGATTTAGTTTCTTTTTGGCTCAAAAAAACAAGCGTAATACACTGGAGGTCTAAACACACACACACACACACACACACACACACGCACACACACGCACACACACACACACACACCTCCATTGTATCTTTGCTTAATTGAAGAAATATCCGATTCTAGGTTTTCTTCGTTCAATGCACTTAGTCAGTGCTTATTTGGACCAATGCTATCTGCAAGTCTGTGTGTGTGTGTGTGTGTGTGTGTGTGTGTGTGTGTGTGTGTGTGTGTGACTGTGTGTGTGACTGTGTGTGTGTGTGTGTGTGTGTGTGTGTGTGTGTGTGTGACTGTGTGTGTGACTGTGTGTGTGTGTGTGTGTGTGTGTGTGTGTGTGTGTGTCTGTGGACGAGTTCAAACCCACAACTCTTTCTGGTCTCTTTTTGGATACATCCTTCTTCCATTGTGTAAATCAAAAAATACTATGTACTGGTCTTAAAGCTGCAGTGTGTAATATGACATCATCAAGAAAGTTCTACAAAGTTCTAGAATGCAACGCTCCCTGGGTAACCCCACCCCTTTAGAATAATAACAGAAGCTACAGTGGCCTTCAAGGACAAGAACAATTCTACATTTTAAACAATGAACCTGATGACATTCCAACTATGACACTTTCAAGATGGCGGCACTAGGCCTTGGTCCAAGATATGCAGAAATATGGACATATATGAGACCCTTTCTAAGGGAAAAAAAATGTATTCTTAAATTTTTTTTCAGCTATTATACACTAAATTAAACGTACTTATGGATATTATAATGACTTTCTACAAAATCTGCTAGGAAATAAAACCCAAAATTCTACACACTGCAGGTTTAAAGCAGCTACAAGGAACTTTTAAATATTTCTGAAACAGTCTCATTTTTCCTCTGATGATCATAAATTACATGTAACAGCAAACCAGACCATCAGTGCAAAGAATGCTATTTTTATATAGTTTTTTCTTAATGCCTTTGTCTTGGGTATACGCTCACCCAGGAACAACAGCTGGCGTGGTAAAAACACTACCGCTTTTGTCCAAAGGGGGGCGCTAGAATTAACACACTGAAAGTTCCTCGGAGCACCATTAAATTGTATTTTTTTCATACTGTATATACATGTGTGACTTAGAGAATGCCAGGAACAGTCAGGGCTTGAATGTCGGCCAAATGAAATAATTATTCAGCACATGGAGGTTTGTTTATGAGGAGTAATAAAATAAGTGTAAAGAGTAACGTAAAAGGGGTATTTAAAGGTCATGCAGTGTTTATATGGCCAGTGTTATCTTACCACACACACACACACACGCACACGCACGCATGCCCGCACGCACGCACGCACGCACGCACGCACGCACGCACATACATACACACACTCACGCATGCCCGCTCACTCAGTCACGCACGCACGCACGCACACACACTCACACTCTCACACTCAAACACACACGCACACACACACATGCACGCACGCACGCACGCCCGCACGCACACTCACTCACTCACTCACTCACTCACTCACTCACTCACTCACTCACACACACACACACACACACACACACACACACACACACGTTTCCTTATTTAATTAAACCCGCTGCCTTGTGAGTCAACTGCCTGCTCACACCATCGTTACAAGAATCGTGTTTAAAATAACTTCACAACATCACAACAGAGCCTTTCTGCCAAAAACTGTCCCTAATCACATACTCTTTCTTTTTACTACACTACATACTAAAGTACAGAAGAGTTTTAGTCTTTTTACTA
>OX442364.1:26694726-26718294 GCA_949357725.1 Hyperoplus immaculatus | reverse complement strand
AGAGAGAGAGAGAGAGAGAGAGAGAGAGAGATAGATAGATAGATAGATAGATAGATAGATAGATAGATAGATAGATAAGATAGATAGATAGATAGATAGATAGAGAGAGAGAGAGAGAGAGAGAGAGATAGATAGATAGATAGATAGATAGATAGATAGATAGATAGATAGATAGATAGATAGATAGATAGATAGATAGAGAGATAGATAGATAGATAGATAGATAGATAGAGAGAGAGAGAGAGAGAGAGAGAGAGAGAGAGA
The DNA here is from genome assembly GCA_949357725.1 of Hyperoplus immaculatus. Taxonomy (NCBI): domain Eukaryota; kingdom Metazoa; phylum Chordata; class Actinopteri; order Uranoscopiformes; family Ammodytidae; genus Hyperoplus; species Hyperoplus immaculatus. Next base: position 26,718,030 of record OX442364.1, on the reverse strand, counting down.
GAGATAGATAGATAGATAGATAGATAGATAGATAGATAGATAGATAGATAGATAGATAGATAGATAGATAGATAGATAGATAGATAGATAGATAGATAGATAGATAGATAGAGAGAGAGATAGATAGATAGATAGATAGATAGATAGATAGATAGATAGACACAATAAAATTACACAAATCAAAATGATACAACATTTTATTATTTTAATATATGTCTTAATTTGTACATTTTTATTATTTTGATAAAACACTTTTATTGTGAAGGGACCCCCCCCCCCCCCCCACCAGCAGCAACATCCACACGTTAGGCCCTGTTTCCCGGGTGGGTTTGTTGTTATCCATGCATGGGCTCTTTATCGGCTTCAAAATGACCAAAGTGCAGCTGCTAAACGCCTACTTAACGGAGCGACTTACGGCGGTGGTTAAAGAAATACTTGATGTGGTCGCAGACACGGTAACAGAATACCGCGAGGAGACAGCCAGAGCCAAGCGAGAGAATGAAAACCTCCGCAGCCAACTACGGGACATCCTGCTACTCGAGGCCGAAACCGAGTGGCTAAGTACGGGGTCAAGGGAAGGGGATGGAAGGGGGTGGGGGTATGGAGTATGTAGCCAAACTGCGCTAGAAAATACGTCCGCTGTAAAACATTTTGGGCAAAATAACATCGGATATCGGTTAAAAACATATATTTTAAAAGCTGACCGTGTAGTTAATGAGTTTATTTAATATTCGGCGTGTTTTTAATGAAACTATTTTGTCGAAATTTTAGGATAAATCAATGTATTGTTATGAGAGTGGCATATAATATGTCTGCTTTACATTAAAAACCATCTTAAACATAGATTTTAAAAGGTGTACGTATAGAAAAGGACTTGATGTAATATTCGGCATTCTTTAATTTCACCCACTGTCGACATGTTTGGATATTTTTGAATCTTCGTAGCAGTATGCCCGTCGCTTTTTCTTTCCTCAGCGAGCGTCAGGTGCGCATATCAATGTGTCCAGCTTGTCACCTCTAACTGCTACATGAATCTAGAATGAATGGACGCTGCCTAGCATCTATCTATCTATCTATCTATCTATCTATCTATCTATCTATCTATCTATCTATCTATCTATCTATCTATCTATCTATCTATCTATCTATCTATCTATCCATGTAATGTGGGGAGTTAGTTTCATGATAGTAAAGCATCTATCTATCTATCTATCTATCTATCTATCTATCTATCTATCTATCTATCTATCTATCTATCTATCTATCTATCTATCTATCTATCTATCCTTCGAACTATGTAATATGGGGAGTTAGTTTCATGATAGTAAAGCATCTGAAAAGAGTTATAGGCATATTTATCAATCCAAACTACAGCTATTGTCATCTAGGCCGAAGTTTGATAAACTTTAGGGCTACAGAAATTCAATCTAGATGAGGCAGTGGGCTATGCTCTGGTTCTTATGACACAATAAGTATCTTGAACCAAATTAAGAAAAATAGCATTCTTTGCACTGATGGTCTCGTTTGCTGTTACATGTAATTCATGATCATCAGAGGTGAAATGAGACTGTTTCAGAAATATTTAAAAGTTCCTCGTTGTACCTTTTTAAAGGGGCACTGTGTAATATGACATGCCTCCATAAGACTTACCCTCTCAATGTAGAAAACGTAATATTAATATTTGTAATTCTCCGCTCAGGAGGATAATTCAGATTATTGGCAGAGGTGATTTTACACCAATGAGGACATATTGATGAATGAGGATATTGATTTTAGCTAATAAATTACTTAAAATGTTACACCGTGTCCCTTTTTAAAATTGACTGTATTTCTTTCTTTCTTCCAGGGTCGACCCGGTCCACTCTTAGCTTTGTGTCTCCACCGGAACAAACATGTGATTCGGAACCGGACCCTTCACTAAAGCAACCGATTCAACCCCATGCTAAAATCGCTAACAATGATAGTACAGCCACACACACAGACACACACACAGCCACACACACACATGGACACACACACACAGCCACACACACAGACACACACACAGCCACACACACACATGGACACACACACACAGCCACACACACAGACACACACACACATGGACAGTTCATTACGGTGCGCTTACTGTCGGTGCAAAGTGAAACGCCTGTTCTACCGACAGAAGAAAATCCAGCGCTGAAAACTGAACCCCAGAATGAATCGTTTGGTAAATATTCTCTCTCCTCCTCTCTCCTCTCATGAGTTTAAAGCTGCAGTGTGTAACTTTTGGGTGTGTCAGAGAAGTGAAACATTTTCTAACGTTTATTCTCATGACGGAAAATTTCGTCACAGGAAACTGTGATCCCTGGAACACTGTTATAAGTTAGAAAAGCTTCCTGAAAAGTTACTGTTTCACTGTTGTTGTTTACAACTGCAGGCTCTGTGAATGTAAACAAACCCCCCTCCTCTGAAACTGTATAGTACACACACACACATACACATACACACACAAGACACACACGCACACAGACAGACAGACAGACAGACAGACAGACAGACAGACAGACATTCACATCATAATAGACAAAAAAAAACCTGCCAACATTTGAACTATGTCTATTAATCTTGATTAATGTAATAATTTAAATAATACCCTTTCCGTGTGCATACCTCCATAGATTCACCCCCTACCGTCCACATAAACATCCCCGCTTTGAGAGAGGATCCGCAGGCATCGGTCATTAAAGCAGAGCCGGAGGAATTCACCCTGACTGCCCCTGAACCGTTCACAGAGCCAGAGCCAGAGCCAGAGACACACAGGGCAGACACGGGCAGGACAGTGGTGGTGAGACAGTGAATATAATTTATTGACCTTTAAGAATTTTTTTTTTTTTTTTGCATTTTCAAGCTTTATTAGACAGTACAGAGTTGAAATGGGGAGAGAGAGAGAGAGAGAGAGAGAGAGAGAGAGAGAGAGAGAGAGAGAGAGAGAGAGAGAGAGAGAGAGAGAGAGAGAGAGAGAGAGAGAGAGAGAGAGAGAGAGAGAGAGAGAGAGAGAGAGAGAGAGAGACAGAGAGAGACAGAGAGACAGAGAGGGCCGGAGCCAATATGGTACACGCTCTATCCACTACACCACCGGAGCAGCCCTTATTTATTGACCTTTATTATTGTTTTTAGGGACCGACCAATAAGGATTTTTTTTTTTGTGGCCAATAGTGATTCGGATATTATGGAGTAAAAAAATTCAGACACCGATATATTTTAAATTCACAAAAAGTGTGTGTATAAAATAAATGACTTATTTTTTCATCCCTTAAATTAAATATAGTTCAATAATTTAAGTGTGTTTCATTATTGATACATGCATTGGCTCGGCAACGCATATTACAATAAAGAAAAGTTCCTGCAGCAATTTTTGAAAGTAAAAGTTCTAAAGAGAAGTAAAGCTCTTTGTGTCGCCTTCACTGTGTATGAAAAAATGCTATATGGGCCAAAAATAATTGAGATATTATTTTTTTCCTCCAGGAATCTCATCATAACCAGAAATCCTCTCTTGAGAACAACCCCACCCCGACTGAGTCCAACAGTCCCACCGTGTGTCCCCGAGTTGGTTCACCGCTGCCCGCGCTGTGGCGAGGCATTTGCCCTTTCCCACGGTCTGCGAATGCACCTCGAGCAGCAGCGAAAGACCTACGGCTGTGAGTTGTGCTGCAAGTCCTTCGCTCAGTCGGCCGATTTGCGTCGCCACATGCGCACGCACACGGGAGAGAGACCACAACCGCTGCACCTTCTGTTCAAAGTCTTTTAGTCAGCGTGGGAATTTGAGAAGACACTTGCGGATACACACGGGAGAGAGGCCATACAGCTGCCCCTACTGCTGTAAAACCTTCAGTGATGGCGACACTATGAAGAAACACAAACGCACACATTCAGGGGACAAGCCCTATCGGTGTGTGGCAGTGCAACAAGGCTTTCACTAGTGCCAGTGGACTACAAATACACATGAAAAGGGACTTGTGCTCTGTAGCTAACTAACTACTAACTAACTACTAACTATTATGTGTTTAGAGGTGGAGTCAGTGATACACAGCCTAGGCTCTGTAAACGTGCATGTTTTGATGCACTTTGTATATCTCCTGGACGGGACAGGATGCAGTTATAGGCAGCTATGTGGTCGTTCCAACTTCAATATCTATTTATCTATTTATTTTATGTCTCCTGAACTAATGTGTGAGAGACTGAACATGTCCCATTACCTACACAAACCCGGCGTTCCGAATCGCATACTTTCTACTATATAGTTTGGTAGAAAAAAGATTTAGGATGTCCCGATTCTTGTGGCCAGATTTAGGATGGTTAGAAGTACCCGGATGTCCTACTTCATCCGGCCAAGATTGTTAGTGTTGAAAACTGCATCCTATTTGGGCCGATTCTGACCCACAATCCAGTGCGCACGTGAAGTGACGTCACATCGACGAAGCCTCCGTATGAAAACAAACGGAGATGCGACGGATATAAAAGCAAGAGGCAAGATCAAGGCGCAATGTTATGATGAAATAAGAGAGTAAAGTATGTCCCAATAGTATGCCTACTGCATCCTAACTAGATTATTTTTATGGTCAGATGTAGTATGTAGAATAGAAAGAAGAAAGAGGAGGAGATTTGGACGCAGGGAAGGTCTTAAGAAAAAATTGCACACACTAACTTTAGACTAGTGACGCTTTTGAACGACATGGTTCTTAAAGGGACACTGTGTAATATGCCATCATCAAAAAAGTTATAGAAAGTTCTAGAATGCAACGCTCCCTGGGTAACCCCACTCCTTTAGAATAATAACAGAAGCTACAGTGGCCTTCAAGGACAAGAACAATTAAACATTTTAAACAATGCATCTGATGACATTCCAAAAACATGGATTCCTCCATAAGACTTGCCCGCTCAATGTACAAAATGTAATATTAATATTTGTAGTTCTCCGCTCAGGAGGATAATTCAGATTATTGGCGGGGGTGATTTTACACCAATGAGGACATATTTATGAATGAGGATATTGATTTTAGCTAATAAATTACTTTAAATGTTACACAGTGTCCCTTTAACTATACTGTTAAATTATATCATGACATCATTCCTATAGCGCAGACTGGATGCTGCAAAACACATAGAATAATATATTATTTATTTTCTGTATCTGTTAGAAGGCTTGAAGCTTTGATAGATGACTAACACACACACACACACACACACACACACACACACACACACACACACACACACACACACACACACACACACACACACACACACACACACACACACACACACACACACACACACACACTCTCTCTCTCTCTCTCTCTCTCTCTCTCTCTCTCTCTCTCACACACTCTCTCTCTCACACACACGTTCACACACTCTCTCTCACACACACGTTCACACACTCTCTCTCTCACACACACGTTCACACACTCTCTCACACACACACACACACTCTCTCTCACTCTCACGCACAGACACACACACACACACACACACACACACACACACACACTCACTTTTGGAGACAGCTGATAGTGAAATACAGAAGTGCAGATTTGTGATATTTTCATAGAATAACATAGTTTGTCGCAGTTTGTTTTTCTCGTGTTTGTCTCGGTGTGAAACATCTTGGTTTTATAAGCAGAATAAATGTCGTCAGTCAAAGCGCTGTGCGTCTGAAGAGTTGATTTATTTATGTTTGAGTAAATAAATACTTTTATCTTTGTGCATTTACTGTATCTAAGTCCCCAAAACAAATATGTGTTCTCTTAAATATCTACACGGGGCGCCCCGGTGGCGTAGTGGATAGAGCGTGTACCATATCGGCTCCGGCCTTCGTTGCAGTGGTCGCGGGTTCGAATCTGACCCGTGGACCTTTACTGCATGTCATCCCCCCCCCCCCCCCCTCTCTCTCTCTCTCTCTCTCTCTCTCTCTCTCTCTCTCTCTCTCCTCCCTCTCTCTCTCTCTCTCTCTCTCTGTCTCCTCATTTCAACTCTGTACTGTCTAATAAAGCTTGAAAATGCCAAAAAATAATCTTTAAAAAAAAATATATATATAAATATCTACATGATGAATTAACCCAATAGAACCACTCTGGTCACATTAACTTCACAATCACATTTTGTTTTTAGAAATTTCAAATTTTCTAAAATCTAAAATTAGGAGGATTTCATTTCAGACTTCATAAGACTTTTTTAGGAAATATATGTTTTGCCTCCTTTTTAAGGATGACTCAAATCTCTTTGCCCATCACATGAACCCATTCTAAACACATTATGATTATTGGGGCGACTGTGGCTCAGCTGGTAGAACGGGTCGGCCGATGATCAAAGGGTTGGAGGTTCGATCCCCGCCATGCCACCTGTGTCATAGTTGTTGTGTCCTTGGGCAAGACACTTCACACACCTTGCCTCGTGTGAATGTCGATAGTTAGCCTGCTGCTATCGGTGTGTGAATGGTAACGTGGGAAAGGAAAGCAGGTCTCCCTTGCAAAAGAGTCATCGGTCTCAATGGGATTTACCTGTAGAAATAAAGGTTAAAAAATAAATAATTATCTCCACTTTTCAACAGAGAAGAAACAATTAAAACAGCATGGATGACTCTTCCTCAAACACATTGACCAAAATTATATTTGTTATTGGCATCCTGGGACCATTAAAATACATCAATTTGAAGTACAAAATCAGTATCCCATGGAAGCGGTGTCTTGACCGCATAAAGAATATTTTTTCATTACAAACTTTCTCATGATTCGGGCGACCGTGGCTCAGGTGGTAGAGCGGGTCGGCCAATAATCAAAGGGTTGGCGGTTCGATCCCCGCTCTGCCACCTGTGTCATGGTTGTTGTGTCCTTGGGCAAGACACTTCACCCACCTTGCCTCGTGTGAATGTGTATGACTGCTGTATGTTTGAGGTGGCGGTCTGAGGGGCCGTAGGCGCTGAATGGCAGCCACGCTTCCGTCAGTCTGCCCCAGGGCAGCTGTGGCTACTATGGTAGTTTACCACCACCAGTATGACTGTGTGTGAATGAATGGAACCTGGAACCCTGTAAAGCGTCTTTGAGTGCCTTGAAAAGCGCTACATAAATCCAATCAATTATTATCAGCTCAGTGTTGATTTCTTTTTATTTATTTTTAAATAAAAGATTATTAATGAAAATAAAACATGTTCAAGTGTTAAAGTGTGTAATATGACATCATCAAGAAAGTTCTACAAAGTTCTAGAACGCAACGCTCCCTGGGTAACCCCAACCCTTTAGAATAATAACAGAAGCTACAGTGGCCTTCAAGGACAAGAACAATTCTAAATGTTAAACAATGCTCCTGATGACATTCCAACTATGACACTTTCAAGATGGCGGCACTAGGCCTTGGTCCAAGATATGCAGAAATATGGACATATATGAGACCCTTTCTAAGGGAAAAAAAATTATTAAAAATTTTGTTTTCAGCTATTATGCACTAAATTAAATGTACTTATGGATATTATAATTACTTTCTACAAAATCTGCTAGGAAATAAAACCCAAAATTCTACACACTGCAGGTTTAAAACATTTCACTGTGAGATTGGGATGTTATATGCCTACAGCCTATTGAAATCATTTGATAGATTAGAACAGCGTCTCTAGGGTCACACATTCTGGCAGGTCACAGCTTTCGGCGCAACACCTGCAAAACACACTTCTGACCCTGGGAGGTGTCGGCCGTGTGTGTGTGTGGATTACTATAGTATACGTCCGCCTCATTCCCAGTTCAACCAACTCCTATATCTACCGCCCGGCTTTATCTGCTTCTCCAAAAGGTAAGTCATTACTAGTGATGGGTCGGGCAACACCGATGCGTCGGCGCATGTGTCGAGCTCATAGAGCGAAGCCCCGTGTCGGTGCGCGTATCGCTTTAAGAAAGTCACGTGACCGATACAGTTGCAGTATCGCCTGTCATGCGGCTCGCCGGGCGCGCCAAACTGTGTTTAAAAGGAAGCACATCTGTCAACGGGATGGGTCTCTGCCAAATCACGCATCATTACAAACAAACAAAAACTTTTCTGCAAGCTACAATGGAGCCCGAAAGAAAGCGAAAAGTTTCCGCCGTGTGGGACCATTTTGATCATATATCTGCAAATAAGGTATTTGTATTTATTTCCTTGTAATTTCATATGGTTCTTCCCAGTTCCCACTTGATCTATCAGAACTCAAATCCATTTCAAAGTGACTCAGTTTAAATAATTTTACTTTCTGCAGGTGAAATGTCGCATTTGTATGTCCGAACTGTCGTACATAAATAAGAGTACATCATCAATGCTAAGACATTTTAGAGCAAAGCATGAGAATGAGGCCACAAATAGCCAAAGGACTACACCAACCGACACAGGTAGGCCTATAGAGATATTTTGAAACGTCCTCATGGTCGCTTTATTGATAATTAATTCATATTATTTTGTTGTTACTACATTTTTGACCATCAAGCTTCCAGGAAGCAGGTGGTGGACCAGGCTATCCTTAATTTTATTCTAAAGGACTGCCAACCTCTCAGTGTTGTGGAAAATGAGGGGTTCAGGGAACTGCTGCAGGTCCTTGAGCCATCTTATGTTTTGCCAACCAGAAAGGTTTGTACAGAGAATGTCTAGATAAGTAGGCTAGTTGATATATCCAATTAATTTAATATTTAATTTGAATATTGATTAACTTTTGGTTTAACTTGGTTTCATTTTCAGACTGTGAAAGAAATGGTGGCGAAGAAGTATGTGGAGGAACGAGCCCGAGTGAAAATGGAAGTACAGCAAGCTGTGGCAGTAAGTATAACAGCTGACATGTGGACATCTGTCAACATGGAGGCTTACTTGGCTCTGACCTGTCACTACATCAATGAGAATATGCAGTTGTGTACATCTGTGTTAGGTGTGCAATACTTTCCACAAAGTCACACTGCTGACAACTTGGCCCGAGTCACAGCGGGCATGATGGAGGATTGGGCCATAACCAACAAAGTAAAGTGTCTTGTGACCGACGCAGCAGCCAACATGATTGCATCCACAAGACAACTCCAAATTCGGCATTTAGTTTGCATTGCACATAGTCTAAATTTAATAGTCAGAAAATCAGTTGATCAAGTCCCTGCACTTACATCCATCAGACACAAATCTAGGCAAATAGTCACATACTTCCGATCAAGCACCACAGCCAAAGAGAAGCTTGCTCAAGTGCAGCAACAGATGGGACGGCCAGCCCTAAAACTCATCAATGAGGTGCCAACACGCTGGAACAGCACATATGAAATGCTCAAACGGCTACATGATGAGAAGGAACCAGTGTGGGTCTCCCTTGGCTCTCTCAACACAGACATAGCTCCACTCACAGCAGATGAGTACAGTATCATTGGAGAAGCACTGGTTGTGCTTGCTCCATTCCACCAGGCTACAGTGGAGCTGTCTGATGAGAAGAGAGTTTCAGGGTCAAAGGTCATCCCGATGATGAAAATGCTATATCATGCACTTGAGCGTAACGCTTCACACATCCACACACAGGCAGCAACACACCTACACGAACACCTTAGGCGTCGAGTCACAGACACTGCTTCCAATCTGGAGTCATTGAGTGTCTTGACCCTATCTACACTCCTAGACCCCAGATTTAAATCACTCGGGTTCCGTAGCCCCACTAGATGCAGCGACGCAGTCGGTAGACTCAAAGCTGAGTGTGCAGCTGCCAATGGGCGCAGAGCAACTGAGTCTGTACCTGCTTCCCAAGAGCAGCCTGCTACAACTTCAGGCATGTTATTCAGCTTTATCTGATTATTTGTGCAATTATTTGTTTGCCAATCATGTACTAAAATGCCAATTTTTCTTTATTTTTTTAGGGAACTTGTTGTGGCAGCATCTAGATAACGAGGTTGGCTTGCAGACAAGCAACCTTACCGCAGATGCTATAATCGAGGTGCAGCGGTACCTGGCTGAGGGCAACATTCAACGAACACAGGATCCATTGAAATATTGGGAGAACCAACGGCAAACTTATCCAAACCTCTTCCACCTGTCCTGCAATTTCTTATGTACACCAGCCTCATCCGTGCCATGCGAGCGTGTGTTCTCCAAAGCTGGCGAACTTGCCTCAAAAAAAAGAAACCGCCTAAAGCCCAAAACTTTGGAACAACTTCTTTTCCTAAATAAAAATCTATAAAAAACAAATCCCCTCCCTGCCTCAAGGACAAGTACATAAGCATCCTCACATTCACAACACTTTCATTTTGATTTTGACATATTATGACCTTTAAGATATTATAATACAAATCCCCTCCCTGCCTCAAGGACAAGTACATAAGCATCCTCACAAGTACATAAGCATCCTCACCTTTAAGATATTATAATACACCTTCACTCTCTGATAACACCCCAACTTTCACTACAATATCAAAGATATTCAACCTTTAATTAAGATATGAAATATTACAATATAAAATACAATAAGTTAAATTATATTATTGTATAGCCTATACTAGGTCATTAAATCAGTTGAGTCTGTCATTGGGTTGCCGGTAATGATTTTAAAGATCCAGCAGGTGTCAGTATGGAGCAGCACAGTGACACAGTACCGACACAGTATCAATACAGTTTGGTAATGTGTCGAAACGCTTCACGAGGCCTCATCGACCCATCACTAGTCATTACTTTTAATTAACTGTCAAATGAACGTGTTGCTGTTGTTAGCAGACGATAGCTTGGCAGTCAGTGGTTGTCAACGTAATTTAGCTTTAGCTCTGCCGGCTAAGCTAATGTTGCAGCTTCCGGGTAGAAACAGTTGCTATGTGAACTTACACTTGATTTTTTTTAGTTTACTTCTTTGTCATTGTTGATTCTGCTGATGGCTTTTCACTGTTTAGATAGGCCTGTTACAGTTAATAAGCTACACACACAGACACACACACACACACACACACACAGACAGACACACACACACACACACACACACACACACACACACACACACACAGACGCACACACACGCGCACACACACACAGACAGACAGACGCACACGCACACACACACACACACACAGACACACAGACGCACACACACACACACAGACACACAGACGCACACACACACACACACACACACACACGCACACACACACACACACACACACACACACACAGACAGACGCACACACACACACGCGCACACACACAGACACACACACACACACACACACACACACAGACAGACGCACACACACACACACACACACACACAGACAGAGAGACGCACACACACACACACACACACACACACACACAGACACACACACTTCATGTAGACTATCTAATATGTTGTATTGTATCTTGTTCAGCACTTTGGTCGCCTGATGTAGTTTTTAAATTACTTTTAAGTTTTGCCTTGGTCGGCCTGACGATGCGTTATCAGTTGATACAATGCCGTGGACCCCTTTCACTATGTGCTACTATGTGGTCTATTTCATCTAGCTTCATTGTCTTTTTTTTAAAGTTCCAGTAGCTTCCTCCACTTATGCAGAAAAATAGTCCTTTCATTGTGTGTGTGTGTGTGTGTGTGTGTGTGTGTGTGTGTGTGTGTGTGTGTGTGTGTGTGTGTGTGTGTGTGCGTGCGTCCTGGGATCATAGCTCGTGATAAAGTCCCATATAGCACTTGGAGCGTTGCTATGCAGGGCTTTAAAAAATAAAAGTTTGAAAATCAATTCTTAATTTGAGGGGGCGCCAGTGAAGTAGGCTAACGTGTGTGTCTGTCTGTGTGTGTGTCTTTCTGTCTGTCTGTCTGTCTGTGTGTCTGTGTGTGTGTGTGTGTGTGTGTGTGTCTGTGTGTGTGTGTCTGTGTGTGTGTGTGTGTGTGTGTGTGTGTGTGTGTGTGTGTGTGTGTGTGTGTGTGTGTGTGTGTGTGTGTGAGTGTGTGTGTGCTTATATATGCTTATAAGTCCTTGAAAACTTGATGTAGTGCTGAGTTTACATGCGTCTCTCTGTGTGTGTGTGTTTGTGTGTGTGTGTACGTGCGTGCATGCGTGTGTGTGTGTGTGTGTGCGCGTGCGTGTGTGTTGTGTACATTATTTTTGGTCCGACCCTCAAACAGCTGAATCTGTCCAGTGATCGATTGTGTACGTCTAATCTGTATTGACTATTCATGTTCCTGGTTTCATGACCTTTAAAGCCGCTGTGTTGATTGACAGCTCAAAGTTCTGCTTTGTACAGTCAGCCCTTGAGTTTGACTGGAGAATCAATATCTCATAACAATACGATCATTATAATAATTCAACACGACGTCACTCCATCCATCCACAATGCAAATAAAAATATTGTCATTAAAGAGCATTTTCAATAAGTAATTTAGAGATGAAGATTGAAGAAAAATCCAGACTGGTCTCTTCATTTTTTCCGCGGCTGTATCCACACTATTCACTATTCATATGTCACTTAAGTATTGCCATGTAAATCTGGTCTATGATTGAATTCCTTCGTGATTTTTCTCTACTTATGACATCTATTGCAGTATGTCCGTCCTGGGAGAGGCATCCCATACACACACACACACACACACACACACACACACACACACACACACACACACACACACACACACACACACACACACACACACACACACACACACACACACACACACACACACACACACACACACACACACACACACAGAGATGGATCCCTTACTCTGTCAACTCTCCCTGAGATTTCTCAATTTTTTCTCCATACAGTGTCATACTGTATGGAATGTAAAGCCCACTGAGGCAAATGTCTATTTGTGATATTGGGCTATAGAGAAGCCCTACTAACATCCTACTCATACTAAAAGCCCTACTAACGTCCTACTCATACTAAAAGCCCTACTAACGTCCTAGTCATACTAACGTCCTACTCATACTAATGTCCTACTCATACTAAAAGCCCTACTAACGTCCTACTCATACTAAAAGCCCTACTAACGTCCTAGTCATACTAACGTCCTACTCATACTAATGTCCTACTCATACTAAAAGCCCTACTAACGTCCTACTCATACTAAAAGCCCTACTAACGTCCTACTCATACTAACGTCCTACTCATACTAAAAGCCCTACTAACATCCTACTCATACTAATGTCCTACTCATACTAAAAGCCCTACTAACGTCCTACTCATACTAAAAGCCCTACTAACGTCCTACTCATACTAACGTTCTACTCATACTAAAAGCCCTACTAACGTTCTACTCATACTAAAAGCCCTACTAATGTCCTACTCATACTAAAAGCCCTACTAACGTCCTACTCGTACTAAAAGATCTACTAACGTCCTACTCATACTAAAAGCCCTACTAACGTTCTACTCATACTAAAAGCCCTACTAATGTCCTACTCATACTAAAAGCCCTACTAACGTCCTACTCGTACTAAAAGTCCTACTAACGTCCTACTCATACTAAAAGCCCTACTAACGTCCTACTCATACTAATTTTGATGTCAATTTGAGTATGTTGTGGGTGTGTATGCAAGTTTGTGTAAGAGAAATGTCCGTATGAGTACTAACTTTCGGGACTAAAAAAAAAACCCAGAGAAAATCAAAATTTATTTAATGTAAATGTGTGTTTTTAGACAGTAGAAATAAACTGTCCAGATATTCCGGGTTGCAGTCCTAAATTCTGTCTGCAGGGGGCAGTATCGACCCATTCGCATTGTGAGTGAGAAACAACCATAGATAGTGGAAACAACACACTCACACACACACACACGCACACACACTCACACTCACACTCACACTCACACTCACACTCTCACACACACACACACACGCACACTCACACTCACACTCACTCACACTCACTCACTGAATCAGTCTTGTTGCATTCTACCAACAGAGGGAAGGGAGGTCATATTCCTAGAAACTATTCTAATTTTCCAAACATTGAATTGGTAAATGTACAGTGTATTTATAGGCCTGTACAGTGTCTAGTACAAACTCAACTTCATGAAAGCCTTTATTATCTCAGACAATATTCAAGGTCTCATCTCGTGAATTAACGTTCAAGTTGTTTATTCTTGTCAATGTATGAATGTGACATATAGTATGTTTTCAAGCTTTCGTCCTCTGTAAATGTACAACTTTTAATGTCAAACAATTTAAAAAATGTTTTGCTTGAAAATGAATAACTTTAATTCTCAAATAATCTGCATAACTAACTCACTCACTCACTCACTCACTCACTCACTCACTCACTCACTCACTCACTCACTCACTCACTCACTCACTCACTCACACACACTCACTCACTCACTCAGTCACTCACTCACTCACTCACTCACTCTCTCTCTCTCTCTCTCACACACACACACAGGCTTGCTCTCTCTCTCTCTCTCTCTCTCTCTCTCTCACACACACACACTTGCTTGCTCTCTCTCTCTCTCACACACACACACACAGGCTTGCTCTCTCTCTCTCTCTCTCTCTCTCACACACACACTTGCTTGCTCTCTCTCTCTCTCTCTCACACACACACACACTTGCTTGCTCACTCACTCTCTCTCTCTCTCTCTCTCTCTCTCTCTCTCACACACACACACTTGCTTGCTCACTCACTCTCTCTCTCTCTCTCACACACACACACACACTTGCTTGCTCACTCTCTCTCTCTCTCTCTCTCTCTCTCTCTCTCTCTCTCTCTCACACACACACACACACACCCCTCCCCCCCCCACACACACACACACACACTGACTAAATCTCTTGTTGCATTCCAAATTTATTTTTTGCATGGTACACAAAACACCTGATAAGAAAGAGCAACTGCCAAGCTGAACGTGTAAACAACAGTTGTACGGTTATCGTATAGAAAGCGTCACTCGTACATTCACACATCGTCGTGCATAAGAGAGTTTCCACAACAATGTCACTGTAAACAGATTTTTGGAAACACTTTGTATCAATTATTTCAAGGCTACATGAATTTACGGTCATTTATTCATGCAGGTGGAACTCATATTGTTAGAATATCATGGAAAATTAATTGGAATTGAGGCAAGAATTCATGCAAAAGGGGCCCCAAACCAAGTACTGAGTACATATGGATGATTATACTTTATAGAGGGGCCGACATTTCTGTATTTAAAATCCCTTTTTTATTGATTTCATGTAATATTCAAATTTTCGATTTTGAATTTGGGGTTTTCATAAGCTGTAAGCCATAATAATCAAAATTATAACAAATGAAGGCTTGAAATATCTCACTTTGCATGTAATGAGTCTATATAATTTACACGTTTCACTTTTTTAAGTTGAATTATTGAAATAAATGAACTTTTGCACGATATTCTAATTTTTCGAGTTTCACCTGTATAGTTCTTCATAAGCTATCAGTTACTTAGCCTTTATCTCATACATGACTTAATATCTAGACACTGCAGGCACATTTTTCGTTTTTTTTCAAGCACTGGTCAATTTTGAGATTTTTGTCTGTTTATCTTCCATAACATGTCTTCTTTCATACTCTATCTCTCTCTCTCTCTCCCTCTCTCTCCCTCTCTTCCATAACATGTCTTCTTTCATACTCTATCTCTCTCTCTCTCTCCCTCTCTCTCCCTCTCTTCCATAACATGTCTTCTTTCATACTAGTGTAAATCAAAAGGTTCAACATGTACATTCAGGTGTTTATTTGACTAAACCTTGTCTGTTTGTGTCTGTACATTTCTCCTATACAACCATCTTTAACGGACATTATCTCAACATTAGTTTTTTTTTCCCTCAATACTCTGAACCAAATATCTCAACTTCTAAAGCTCTTACATCAACTAAACTTTCCATAATCATTCTTAGCACTATTCTGAAGGTTATTACCGAAGGATTTTTTTTATATGTTGATTTATGAGACATTTTCTTCTTTAAAACAATGCAATTTTAAGACCTGTACATAGTATTTAGTTGTATTTATCAGATCAAAAAGAGTGCTTAAAATCATGCATGAGATAATTTTATGAATTACTGATAGTCTACAAATCAAGCCACGATTATTAAACCTGCAGTGTGTAGAATTTTGGGTTTTATTTCCTAACAGATTCTGTAGAAAGTAATTATAATATCCATAAGTACATTTAATTTAGTGCATAATAGCAGAAAAAAATGTGTTGTATTATTTATTTTTCACTTAGAAAGGGTCTCATATTTGTCCATATTTCTACATATTTTGGACCAAGGCCTAGTGCCGCCATCTTGAAAGTGTCATAGTTGGAATGCCATCAGGTGCATTGTTTAAAATTTAGAATTGTTCTTGTCCTTGAAGGCCACTGTAGCTTCTGTTATTATTCGAAAGGGTTGGGGTTACTCAGGGAGCGTTGCATTCTAGAACTTTGGAGAACTTTCTTGATGATGTCATATTACACACTGCACCTTTAATGTAGCCTTGAAGGTGGAGTCAGTGATTCTGGAGAACACTTCTTGTCTAAATCAGTGAATATCTCCGAAAAGCTGGTATTAATACACAGCCTAGACTCTGTAAACAGGCTTGTTGCTAGCTACGGTAGGCCCTCTTTGTTTACATACTAGTTTACAGAATCTAGGCTGTGTATTAACGCTGGAAACTCGTACAGACAGACAGGTAGCGTATATCACGAGGAGGTATTCACTGATTTTGAGAAAAAGTGATTTTGACAACAAGCGTTCTCCAGAATCACTGACTGCACCTTTTTAAATACAAAGTGTCACCCAGATTTTTATAAACACAAGCTCAAAACCTCGCTTGTCACTTCAACAAGTTTTCGACTTATAAAAACAGGCAGGTCGAGTAATAGACATATAAAGGAGAAGTAACAGCCCCCGGAAAAAATTCAGAGACCAGTCTGGATTTTTCTTCAATCTTCATCTCTACATAACTAATTGAAAATGCTCTAAATGACAATATTTTTATTGTGAATTTGGTAGAAATGTTGTCAGTAGTTTATATTATAAAACCAAAATGTTCATTCTACTCAAACGTTATGCCTATAAATAGTAAAAACGAGAGACACTGAATATTTGGAGTGGTCTCTGAATTTTTTTCCGGAGCTGAGTATCAACATATTGCATCATGCAACATCTAGGAAGAACCATATATCATCATCATCATCAGTTGTAGGGGAGAACGGGGTTATATGTCACACGGGTCGGTTGTCACAATCGTTATATCTCGGAACCAGAAGGTGCTGTCTGTTGACTTTTGGTATGTAAATATCCAGAATTGGGATCAGAGATCACCTACAATCCTACATAGTCTTCCTTGGGGTTAGACTGCTGAATTTGAGGTGAGACGACTGTTTGTGTTTTTTTATTTCAAATTGAAAATATTTAGCTCCTCAGTATTTTTCTTCTAGGCTTTTACACAATGGGTTTATAACAAAACACTTGTTACCCATAAAAAGTGTGAAGGGACAGCTATAGTTTAGATTGTTGTGAGCTATAGCTAACTAGTTGTTAGATGGTTGTAAGCCTGGATGCTATATTGTAGGAATGACTATTGAAAGATGTTTTTGGTGATGAGCAATTCTCACGAGAGTAAAAAGTGTGCCTACCAACCCCGTTCTCCCCTAGTAGCCATTGTAACAGTAGGATGATTTTTTATTTTTTATTTTATTTTAAACTTTCACAGTTTGTATTGAAGGAAGTGCAATAGAATTCGGTATCCGTCTCAAAATGTCTCACGAGAGTTTCATTAACCAGTTGTGCGTGTATTAGGGCTGTAACGATATTTTGTATTTATTTGTATCGCGATTTTTTTTTTTTTTTTTTACTTTTGTTTTCGTGGTTTTATAGTTTTATACAAGGGTTAGGGGTTAGGGGGTTAGGGGCTAGGGGCTAGGGGGTTAGGGGGTTAGAGGCTAGGGGTTAGGGGCTAGGGGTTAGGGGGTTAGGGGTTAGGGGCTAGGGGGTTATTATCATTTATATACCTGAAAAAAAGAAAAAAAGAAAACAGAATAAGTAGTATTACGATTTTTTACCCACGATTCGATACATATATTTTTTAAATTTGAAAAGCATTTTATCTAAATAACATTTAACTTAATGTCACATTTAAATAACAAATAACCTGAACAGATTTGAACACAAAGAACAATATAAGCAACATGAATAAATAAATAAATAAATAACCAAAGATAGCCTGCAACATCTCTCTCTTCTCTCTAACACAATAATACTGTTGAAAAATTAAAAATATTGACCTGCGCCGTAAACCAAAAATCAAGTTAGAAAACAAATAAACACTCTACAGCTTCCTTCACCAAACCTTTTATCCAAAACTTAAACCTTAAAAAAAAAATAATATCGCGATTCTTCCTTCACACATCGCGATGCAGGATTGTGGCTCTGTGTATCGCGGTTCTCGGCTCAATACACATATCGTTACAGCCCTAGCGTTTATATATATATATCTACACTCAACAAAAATATAAACGCAACACTTTTGTTTTTGCTCCCATTTTTCATGAGATGGACTTAAAGATCTAAAATTCAAAGTGGCCTTTTATTGTGGACAGTCTAAGGCACACCTGTGCACTAATCATGATGTTTGTATTATCCCTGTACCATTGTGTCTGTCAGTCTCCAAGTTTCAATACACCATTTTTTTTATGTAAATGAAGTTATATGGAAAGTAAAAATGCCTTATGGAAACAGTAAAATTAAAGGTGCTACGAGGAACTTTCAGTGTGTGTTAATTCTAGCGCCCCCCTATGGACAAAAGCAGTAGTGTTTTTACCACGCCAGCTGTTGTTCCTGGGTGAGCGTATACCCATGACAAAGGCATTAAGAAAAACTATATAAAAATAGCATTCTTTACACTGATGGTCTCGTTTTGCTGTTACATGTAATTTATGATCATCAGAGGAAAAAGTAGACTGTTTCAGAAATATTTAAAAGTTCCTCGTAGCTCCTTTTAATTATTTCATAGCTTTGTGGCTAGATATTTAGTCTTCAAATTGACAAAAATGACACAAAGAGAATCATAAGGGAAATACTTTTGTGGAAAAACAAATCATTTCCAGCTACTGTCTCGATTCATCAAGGTAAATCAGTTTTTATTGTGAAATGGATTTGAAATTTTGCATCAGTTTTTCTTGCACCAGATGGTTGTTAGTCTAGTGTGTGTGTGTGTGTGTGTGTGTGTGTGTGTGTGTGTGGAAAACAAGCTCTGTGACAAATTGGGATTTGACTGTAATATGCAAATAAGTTTTTATCTCCATTTAGATTGAAACTAAACTGGTGCAGTGTGTGTGTGTGTGTGTGTGTGTGTGTGTGTGTGTGTGTGTGTGTGTGTGTGTTGCTGTGTCTGCGTGTGTGTGTGTCTTTGTCTGCATCTGTGTCTGCGTGTCTGTGTGTGTGTGTGTGTGTGAGCGTGCGTGCGTGTGTCTGTGTGTGTGTGTGTGTGTGTGTCTGCATGTGTGTGTGTGTGTGTGTGTGTGTGTGTGTGTGTGTGTGTGTGTGTGTGCGCGTGTGTAGTTATGAAACCAAAATTATAAACTATTCCAATCTCCCTTTTGGGGGACAGATTGTTGAAAGGCTTATCAGGGCCGTTGTGTGAGAAACATTTTAAAGTAGATTCGCTCACCCAGGAACAACAGCTGGCGTGGTAAAAACACTACCGCTTTTGTCCAAAGGGGGCGCTAGAATTAACACACACTGAAAGTTCCTCGGAGCACCTTTTTAAGGGTTTAGTTGTGTGTGTGTGTGTGTGTGTGTGTGTGTGTGGGTGTGTGTGTGTGTGTGTGTGTTACAGTGTTGTTATTATTAGTTGTTGTTATTTGTGGCATTATTTCACACTTTCTTTGCCACAGCCAAAGCTACACACTGCACCTTTAAAGCCCCTATCTCACTGGGCTGTGACCGTTTGCGACAAGTTGGAGACTGCATTCGCGAGGGAGTCTCTAAACTGTCTCCAAACGTTCGCGGGGTTTTTTCTCAATTTCCTCTCATGAGTCGCAGAGCCTCACAGTCCTGTCGCTGGAATTGTGAACATGTTCAAAAAATGTGTGCGACAAATCTAGTCTCAAAATAGTCTCAGAGTGGTCGCATGTGTCTCAAACGCGTTGCAAACCCTTCTCAATTTAGTTTCCGCGAGTCAGAAAGTGCGAGAAATGTGAGACAACTTTGTGAGGGGTTGGCGATATATGAAACTAAATTGCGACTGATTTGAGACAAAAATGAGACTGACATTCCGTTCGTGCCCGACGTTCGCCAGACGTTCGTGAGACATAAATGCGACCTCCTGGCAAGTGTTGGGCAGGACATTCACAAACGTGTCGTGAGGAACCAACTCAGTGATACTGCAAGTGAAAATTGTCCCTAATTCGCATATTTTCTCGCAATTTTGTGTCTCCAACTTGTCGCACACTGTCGCAGCCCAGTGAGATAGGGGCTTAAGGGTTTATAGTAGTTGTTATTGTTGTTATTCGTGGCTGATGCTTCGTGGCAGCTGATTGGTCAGGATGTGCCAGCGCTCCACTCTCCTCCCTTTGTTCTTCAGACAGTCCATCCAGTGACGCAGAGCATCTCCCTGTGAGTGACAGCTCAGACACACCCCTCCTGCACAACAACACATTAAAGAGGTCTCATAAATCAGACAGTTAACAACACATGAACAAATCCTTCTGTAATAACCTTCAGAATAATGCTGAGAAAAAAAGCTCAGACACACCTAGGGCTGCAACTAACGATTATTTTGATAATCGATTAATCTGTCGATTATTTTCTCGATTAATCGATCAGTGTTTTGGTCCGTAAAATGTCAGAAAATGGTGAAAAATGTTGATCAATTTTCCAAAGCCCATGCTGACGTCCTCAAATGTATTGTTATGTCCAAAACACACAGATATTTCAGTTTACTATATCATAATAGGATTAAAGAAACCAGAAAATATTCACATTTGAGAAGCTGAAATCAGAGAATTTGGAATTCTTTTATTAAAAAATTACTCAAAATGATTAATCGATTATCAAGATAGTTGGCGACTATTTTGATAATCGATTTGTCGATTAATCGTTGCAGCTCTAGACACACCCCTCCAACACAACACAACACATTAAAGCATTTAAAGGTGCAGTGAGCGATATATTTATGTTAATATAAGTGTTAAATCGCTCTTTATTCATACAGTGATCACTTATATAGTGTGCGTGTTTCATAAAGCTGATCTCTCAGTCACGCGCTCTGCATGTAATCGGCAAATACACTTTTCGGGGATCCCACTACTGATTACCAATCAGAAGAGAGAACGCTTTATAAAATGAAAAAAAATAAAAAACGGTATCCAAAATCTGTTCTCCAAAATCGTTGGACTCTGATAGGTCGTAAAAAGTCTTCGATTTTTACTCTGGCTTCATCAAACATGTAGATTTTTGGTATTTAAAGATATGCAAATGCACATATAATTAGTTAGATATCGTTAGCCTCATAGCATAATTGCCTTAATCATATTTACTCTACTCTACTTTTACTCTACATCTACTCTGTTCTACATCTGCTCTGTTCTACATCTACTCTATTCTACATCTACATCTACTCTATTCTACATCTACATCTACTCTATTCTACATCTATTCTACATCTACATCTACTCTACTCTACATCTACTCTATTCTAAATCTACTCTACTCTACATCTACTCTACATCTACTCTACTCTACATCTATTCTACATCTACTCTACTCTACATCTACTCTATTCTACATCTACATCTACTCTATTCTACATCTACTCTACATCTACTCTACATCTACTCTACATCTACTCTACTCTACATCTACTCTATTCTACATCTACTCTATTCTACATCTACATCTACTCTACATCTACATCTACTCTATTCTACATCTACATCTACATCTACTCTACTCTACATCTACTCTATTCTACAGCTACTCTATTCTACATCTACATCTACTCTACATCTACATCTACTCTACATCTACATCTACTCTACATCTACATCTACATCTACTCTACTCTACATCTACTCTATTCTACATCTACTCTATTCTACATCTACTCTACTCTACATCTATTCTACATCTACTCTGTTCTACATCTACTCTGTTCTACATCTACTCTATTCTACATCTACTCTACTCTACTCTACTCTACATCTATTCTATTCTACATCTACTCTATTCTACATCTACTCTACTCTACTCTACATCTACTCTACTCTACATCTATTCTATTCTACATCTATTCTACATCTATTCTATTCTACATCTACTCTATTCTACATCTACATCTACTCTACATCTACTCTACATCTACTCTATTCTACATCTACTCTACATCTACTCTATTCTACATCTACTCTACTCTATTCTACATCTACTCTACATCTACTCTACATCTACTCTATTCTACATCTACTCTACATCTACTCTATTCTACATCTACTCTACATCTACTCTATTCTACATCTACTCTACATCTACTCTATTCTACATCTACTCTACATCTACTCTATTCTACATCTACTCTACATCTACTCTATTCTACATCTACTCTACATCTACTCTGCATCTACTCTATTCTACATCTACTCTACATCTACTCTATTCTACATCTATTCTACATCTACTCTATTCTACATCTACTTTACTCTACATCTACTCTACATCTACTCTACATCTACTCTATTCTACATCTATTCTACATCTACTCTATTCTACATCTACTCTACTCTACATCTACTCTACTCTACATCTACTCTACTCTACATCTACTCTACATCTACTCTATTCTACATCTACTCTATTCTACATCTACTCTATTCTACATCTATTCTACATCTACTCTATTCTACATCTACTCTATTCTACATCTACTCTATTCTACATCTATTCTACATCTACTCTACTCTACATCTACATCTACATCTACTCTACATCTACTCTACATCTACTCTACTCTACATCTACTCTATTCTACATCTATTCTACATCTACTCTACTCTACATCTACATCTACTCTACATCTACTCTACATCTACTCTACTCTACATCTATTCTACATCTACTCTACTCTATAACCCTATACTTTACCCTTTACTCTACAACCCTTAAAACATGACTCAGGCAATTATGCTATTAGGCTAACGAAAAGTAGATGTAGAGTAGAGTAGATGTAGAGTAGAGTAGATGTAGAATAGAGTAGATGTAGAACAGAGTAGATGTAGAATAAAACTAGAGTAGAGTAAATATGATTTAGGCAATTATGCTATGAGGCTAACGCTATCTAATACAGCAAGGGCTTTTCCTGGTAAAACG
>OX442364.1:26662226-26664726 GCA_949357725.1 Hyperoplus immaculatus | reverse complement strand
CAGGCACGCACACACACACACGCACACACACACACACACACGCACACACACACACAGCTATCGAGCTTTATAATTGAATTGAGAGGATCACATATTCAAAGACTTGCTTCAAAGCTTCAGTCTCACAAATTAAATCCTCATCAGTTCATAGAAGGTTTGTTTTCTAAGAACAACATTTCACTTTTCAAAAATCAATATTTGGATTGCTTTACTATCATGAAACTAACTCCCCACATTACAGACAGACAGACAGACAGACAGACAGACAGACAGACAGACAGCTTTACTATCATACAACTAACTCCCCACATTACATAGTTAAGAGGATAGATAGATAGATAGATAGATAGATAGATAGATAGATAGATAGATAGATAGATGGATGGATGGATGGATGGATGGATGGATGGATGGATAGATAGAGTGAGTGAGTGAGTGAGTGAGTGAGTGAGTGAGTGAGTGAGTCAGTCAGTCAGTCAGTCAGTCAGTCAGTCAGTCAGTCAGTCAGTCAGTCAGTCAGTCAGTCAGTCAGTCAGTCAGTCAGTCAGTCAGTCAGTCAGTCAGTCAGTCAGTCAGTCAGTGAGTGAGTGAGTGAGTCAGTGAGTGAGTGAGTGTGTCAGTGAGTGAGTGAGTGAGTGAGTGTGTCAGTGAGTGAGTCAGTGAGTCAGTGAGTCAGTGAGTGAGTCAGTCAGTCAGTCAGTGTGTGAGTGAGTGAGTGAGTCAGTCAGTCAGTCAGTCAGTCAGTCAGTGAGTGAGTGAGTCAGTCAGTGAGTGAGTGAGTGAGTCAGTGAGTGAGTGAGTGAGTCAGTGAGTGAGTGAGTCTCACCTTACAGGCTCCGGGCAGCAGGTGTAGTTTGACGTACGGATCGGCTAAACCGTTAAAATCCATCGGCTTCAGACCCTGAGACAGACACCAGAACATCCAGGTTATTCAGAGTCACCTTTTATTTTTTATATGTTTGTTTAACCTTTATTTATACCTAAAAACACCAATACATTCTACACACTGCATCTTTAAAGCCCTACTTCACCGGTGGGAATATGAAGGTGTATTGAATTCTGAGATCCTATGTAGTATAAATGTGCTACATGTGACATCACAGTAAGAGAAATGTAGGGTTAGACAGTGAGACCATAAAACACTCTTTCTGCCTTTTCTCAGGCTAGGATGAACCGATTTCTAAAATGTTTTGCACATTTATACTACATAGGATCTCAGAGTTCAATACACCTTCATATTCCCACCGGTGAAGTAGGGCTTTAATACACACTAAAACTATGGAAATGTACCTGCAAGCCCCATTGCATTATCATTATCATAGGATCATTTGACACCCTTGAAGTAAATGTGTTGACCTAATCAGTGAGACACACACACACACACACACACACACACACACACACAAAAACCAGACACACACACACAAACACACACAGCTTTACAAACACACACACGCACGCACACACACACACACAAACACACACACCTACACACACCTACACACACACACACACACACACACACACAGACACACACACACACACACACACACACACACACACACACACACACACACACACACACAGAGATGATTATGAGAAATTGATCCTAAATTTTCTTTTAACAGCTTTGACATTTAGAGATATTCAGACTGAACAGAACGCAGAGAATTTCAATGTGATTCAATCTCAATAATATTTGAATCAGTTATTAAATGTGCTCCGAGGAACTTTCACTTTGTGTTAATTCTAGCGCCCCCCTTTGGACAAAAGCAGGTAGTGTTTTTACCACGCCAGCTGTTGTTCCTGGGTGAGCGTATATACCCATGACAAAGGCATTAAGAAAAACTATATAAAAAAAATAGCATTCTTTGCACTGATGGTCTCGTTTGCTGTTACATGTAATTTATGATCATCAGAGGAAACATGAGACTGTTTCAGAAATATTTTAAAAGTTCCTCGTTGACTTTTTATTTCCTGCTTAACATTTGCCTTTAGTTTAAACAAAGTCTTTAGAAACGGGTAGAGTAGAGTACGCCATGTTAGCTGTCTGTTTTTTCTTGTCTTTAGTTGTGTGTGTGTGTGTGTGTGTGTGTGTGTGTGTGTGTGTGTGTGTGTGTGTGTGCGTGTGTGTGTGTGTGTGTGTGTGTGTGTGTGTCTTCTTTGAAAAAAAAAATATTCCAAGGAGTAAATTATTTTTGAAAAAAAAGTTTGGTTTTCAGCTATATGTAGCTAAAGGAATACTTCACCCATACGGAACCGGCTTTCTATCATTATAAAATCACTATTATAATATAATGAATGAGGTTTTTCTTCCCTCAGTCTTCCCTCAGTCTTCCCTTGGCCCAGCTGTCCTGTTAATCCTAACCCTACATTTTACCATGTGTGATGTCACATATGGTAAAATGTAGGGTTAGACAGTGAGACCATAAAACACTCTTTCTGCATTTTCTCAGGCTACGATGAACCGATTTCTAAAATGTTTGCACATTTATACTAC
>OX442364.1:26652226-26657226 GCA_949357725.1 Hyperoplus immaculatus | reverse complement strand
GATAGATGGATGGATGGATGAGTGGATGGATGGATGGGTGGATGGATGGATGGATGGATGAGTGGATAGATAGATAGATAGATAGATAGATAGATAGATAGATAGATAGAAGATAGATAGATAGATAGATAGATAGATAGATAGATAGATAGATAGATAGATAGATAGATAGATAGATAGATAGATAGATAGATAGATAGATAGATAGATAGATAGATAGATAGATAGATAGATAGATAGATGGATGGATGGATGGATGGATGGAACGATAGATAGATAGATAGATAGATAGATAGATAGATAGATAGATAGATAGATAGATAGATAGATAGTTAGATAGATAGATGCGTGCCTGTGTGTGTTTTATGTGTGTGCTGCGTGTGTGAGTGACATGCAATTAAAACTCTTTTTTCAAACTTTAAACTATTCCACCACCGACTGCCCCTCTCTGTCTGAATTAACATTAAAATATTCACTGTGTGTGTGTGTGTGTGTGTGTGTGTGTGTGTGTGTGTGTGTGTGTGTGAAAGCAGTGCTGTGTTTAATTTAACTGGTCATGCTGGATGGATGTAGTGTGATATTGATATGGACATTTAATAAAGTACAGAGCGCAAGGTGCAATAAACTGTTCTAAAGTGGGCTTATGGGAGGCAGCGGAATAGTGTTAAAATACAATTGGTGTGTGTGTGTGTGTGTGTGTGTGTGTGTGTGGGGGGGGGGGTGTGTGTGTGTGTGGGGGGGGGGGGTGTGGGAACATGAAAATGTGGTTTTACAGCATTTTACCCAGAGGTTCTGGTAGCATTAAAGGTGGAGTCAGTGATTCTGGAGAACGCTTGTTGTCAAAATCAGTGAATATCTCCTCATGATCCTCTACCTGTCTGTACTGCTGAAAAAAATCCAGTGTTAATGCACAGCCTAGGCTCTGTGAACTGGTCTGTAAACAAAGGGTTCGTATGCAAAGGGGGCCGACCTTAGCTAGCAACATGCCAATTTACAGAGCCTAGGCTGCATATTAACACCAGAGTTTTCAGTGCACTCGCAGTATACAGTAGACTCTGGATGGATCTGCCAACCAATCGCATAACATTTGGTCGTGATGTATGTCATGCGCCGGCTTCTGACTACGGCTGTGTCTTGATTCAGGTATTGCGGTCTACGAAGGCTGCATTTGAAGACCGATTGCGTCATAGCGGCGCGCAAAGGTTGTTCCATTAGCAAGGCTCCTTGCAAGGCTCCTTCATATGCGGCCGAGAAATGCAGCCTTCGTTTCACGGTTTTGAAGGCTGCATCAGATGTATCCTTCGCAGCCCAACATATCCCAAGATTCATTGCGTTTTTTTCAGAGATGGCATAAAATAAAATAAAAAATAACAAAACAGCAACGTGTTGCTCCATCTTCTTAACTTTTATCTTCCTTTCTTTTTTTCTTGTACTTTTTTTTCTTTTCGTCTGGTAGTCAACTTCTTTTTCTTTTTTCCTCTGTTGACAGGGCTGTCTCCGTTGGCAGCTATCAGGGTTGCTAGGCAGCACAGGAGCGGCGAGTCGTCACGCAAGGTAACGGCTTGTTACGTGAACCGGAAATGCTCGTAAACGGAGACCTGCGGAGACCGTCTCATTTAACAAGGCTCGTTGGCCTTGGAATCGGCCTTAAAATCGGCCTTCACAGGCTATAGCCTTCATAGACCGCGAGACTGCGTCCTACCAAGTGCGTGGTCTTTGTAATGGGACATAGCTCCAAACTGAAACTGGCGCACGACCTCAACGTCATTGTTCTCAGCCACTCCCTCTGTTCGCTGATTGGACCGGCAGAAATCTGGCTGACAAAACCTGTGAATATCCTGCAGACCCAGACTGATTACCGAGGGGAAATGAAAATTGTGCCGAAGTATGTAGGCGGGCGCTGCCAGGCTAATCTAGTCCCACTGTCATAATACTAATGTTTGGACATTCCCCCCATGGAGCAGGGAAATGAGTCGTATAAACTTCCTAATAAACTAACTGCCCATATATCAGAGCCACACACACACACACACACACTCACACACACACACACACACACACACACACACACAGACGGACACACACACACAGACGGACGGACACACACACAGACGGACGGACGCACACACACAGACGGACACACACACAGACGGACACACACACACAGACGGACACACACACAGACGGACACACACACATAGATGGACACAGACGGACAGACGGACACACACACACAGACGGACAGACGGACACACACACACAGACGGACAGACGGACACACACACACAGACGGACAGACGGACACACACACACAGACGGACAGACGCACACACACACACAGACGGACACACACACACAGACGGACACACACACACACACACACACACAGACAGACACACACACACAGACGGACACACACACACAGACGGACACACACACACAGACGGACAGACGGACACACACACACACACACACTATGGCTCTGCTGCAGTCTTCAACACATTACAGAAGCGATGAAGCTCTCACTGCAGTCCCCACTTAGGTTTTAAACAGGTTTTTTATTGCCTCTGCTTGTGTTCCCACCCACATACTTTCAGAGTCTCACACACACACGTACACACACACACACACACACACACACACACACACGTACACACACACACACACACACACACACACACACACACACACACACACACACACACACACACACGTACACACACACACACACACACATCTTCACAGCCGCCTGGAGGCTAGAGGAGCAGATGCTGCAGTATGAAAACAAACACAAACAAAACTAGGTCTTCCCCATCGTAAAGCTATAGTGCGTAACTTTTTCATATTAAATGAATGTCTGTTAAATTCATCAAGCCATCACCAAACGAGTCGACACAAAGTTGATTAAGCCTATTATCAGCTCCACAAAACTCTCTCTTTATTTCTCAGTATGGCAGCGTTTACAAACTGGTGTCCCTCCCCCCTCCCCACCTGACACTGGTGCAGGAGCTCATAAAAATCCCCAAGAAGAGCCAAAGAAATGTTTCAGTTGTTGATTCTACTGCTAAGAAAAAAACCTGGACGTACAGCAGAAGGTATAAAATCCATGAGCCATCACTGAAGGCTTTACCTCATGTAGATGCACCGATAGTGTTGTTGTAATTACTCAGAATTCCTCATGGGGGGGCGACAGAGGTTATGCACTAAAGCTTTAAAACGTTTACCAGATATTCACCTAGCCTTCCGCTCAATTCTCATTTCCCTTCAGTAGTCAGTCTGGGTCTGCGGTATATTCGCTGGTTTTCTCCTGCAGATTTCTGCCGGTCCAAACAGAGGGAGTGGCTGAGAACAATGAGGTTGAGGTCGTGCGCCAGTTTCAGTTGTAGTCAGAAGCCGGTGCATGACATACGTCACGACCAAACGTGATGCGATTGGTTGGCAGATCCAGAGTGGCACTGGGCAGATCCAATAGTTTTAAACTTCAACAGACACCCGCCTCCAAGTGAGTTAACGTTTGTCAATTGAGCGATTCCAGACCTTCTGCACAAATGAAATGAAGTACGATGGTCTGGTAGCACCAGGCTAAATGAAATACAATGGTCTGGTAGGACCAGGCTAAATGAAGTACGATGGTCTGGTAGGACCAGGCTAAATGAAGTACGATGGTCTGGTGGGACCAGGCTAAATGAAGTACGATGGTCTGGTGGGACCAGGCTAAATGAAGTACGATGGTCTGGTAGGACCAGGCTAAATGAAGTACGATGGTCTGGTGGGACCAGGCTAAATGAAGTACGATGGTCTGGTGGGACCAGGCTAAATGAAGTACGATGGTCTGGTGGGACCAGGCTACATGAAGTATGATGGTCTAAATAATAAATAATAATACATTTCATTTATTGGCGCCTTTCAGGACACCCAAGGTCACCTTACAAAGCATAAAGGAAAATCATCATAAAATCATTAAAAACAAGACATTGTGGGAAAAACAAGACAGTGACCAGTTATACTTTGTGTGCGAGTTTGAAGAGGTGAGTTTTGAGTTGTGACTTGAAGGTTGTAATGGTGTCTGACTGTTTTATGTGTGGAGGGAGGGAGTTCCAGAGCCTGGGTGCTGAACAGCTGAATGACCGGGCACCCATTGTGCTGAGGCGTGATGTGGGGATGGATAGTAGTCCTGCAGAGGATGAGCGGAGGGAGCGGGAGGGAGTGTATTCTTGGAGGAGGTCGCAGAGGTAATTGGGGGCTAGGTTATGGAGAGCTTTGTAGGTGAGGAGGAGGGTTTTGTATTGGATGCGGTAGGGTACTGGGAGCCAATGAAGTTGGATGAGGACAGGGGTGATATGGTCAGATGATTTGGTGCGGGTGATGATCCGGGCGGCTGAGTTCTGAATGATCTGCAGTCTGTTGATGAGTTTGGTGGGGAGTCCGGTGAGGAGGGCGTTGCAGTAGTCTATGCGTGATGTGACAAATGAGTGAACCAGGATTTCAGTGCTGGATTGGGTCAGTGATGGGCGGAGTCTGGCGATGTTGCGGAGGTGGAAGAATGCAGTCCGGGTGATGTTTTGAATATGAGGTGCGAATGAGAGGGTGTTGTCCAGGATGACGCCGAGGCTCTTGACTTTGGAGGACGGTCTGGTGGGACCAGGCTAAATGAAGTACGATAGTCTGGTGGGACCAGGCTATGGTCTGGTGGGACCAGGCTATGGTCTGGTGGGACCAGGCTATGGTCTGGTGGGACCAGGCTAAATGAAGTACGATGGTCTGGTAGGACCAGGCTACATGAAGTACGATGGTCTGGTAGGACCAGGCTAAATGAAGTACGATGGGCTGGTAGGACCAGGCTAAATGAAGTACGATGGTCTGGTAGGACCAGGCTATGGTCTGGTGGGACCAGGCTATGGTCTGGTGGGACCAGGCTAGCTTTTGCTTTAACCACTGCAGAGCGAAACAAGTCAAAAACAGCCGGACTTATACACTGCATTTCATCTCTGTTCGATATG
>OX442364.1:26637782-26645282 GCA_949357725.1 Hyperoplus immaculatus | reverse complement strand
TAGACCAAGCCCCAACCTCAGCGATTTTTACCAGCATCCAATAAGGAAGTGACCACAACTGTAGTAACCGGAAGTGCCACTAGGGGGGTGGAAGCAGAAGACAGCCATCTCTCATTGACTCACTTGTTAAACAGGCCGTTTTCAAAGTCTTATTAAACCTATTTACAGCCTGGTCCACAAAACCATTTTAGTCTGTATGTTTAGGTCATATCTCCATGACAACACTGAGGGGGGTGAATGTTTTCAGACCACGCTAGTTTTTATTTTATCGGAGGTTAAAATGTATTGGCGCGATCTCTTGAGTGACAGCTCTCCACCCGTTGTCCCTCACTTTGCCTCGGAGGTATACGTCAGCTATCTCCCTCGCCCCTCACAAAATGGCGACGCGCACAAACCAGGATTATTGGATGCCGTGTGAATAACTGAGGTCAGCCCGGATGCTACATCCATATTATTTACTATCTATGGTTTAGACACTACAGTTGGAGCCTTTAATTTTTTTTTTCATTCAAAACGACATAGTTTACACTGTCGTTTTTTTCACCGGTGAACAAAGAAAGGGAATAAGATTTTTAATCAACTGCTTTGTTCTGTCTATCTTTATAGCTCAGTCGGTAAGACCGCTGCTCTGGTGACTCTGAGGTCCAGGGTTCAAAGCCTCATCTGGACAATTGGAAAAAAAGACACAAGGACACAAACTAAAGAACATAGGTTGCACTGGGCAATAAGAGTTTTTCTAATCAAATCCTTTAAGGGGCACTGTGTAACATTTGAAGTAATTTATTATCTAAAATCAATATCCTCATTCATAAATATGTCGTCATTGGTGTAAAATCACCTCTGCCAATAATCTGAATTATCCTCCTGAGCGGAGAATTACAAATATTAATATGTTACATTTTGTACATTGAGAGGGCAAGTCTTATGGAGGCATCAATGTTTTTGGAATGTCATCAGGTGCATTGTTCATTTACCCAGGGAGCGTTGCATTCTAGAACTTTCTTGATGATGTCATATTACACACTGCACCTTTTAATCAAAAACATTGGTCTTTAAGTTTCTAGACACATTAGAGGTTCCTCACCTTTCTTCGAGGGGTCGGGGACATTTTCATAATCGTGTATAAGATCTGTGGATGAAAAACAAAAGTAGATCCATCCTGAATGTGTCCCGATTGTAGCATACTGCATACTAACTAGATCATTGTTTATCATCAGCTGTAGTATGTAGTATAGATAAAGAGAGAGATTTGGAACGAAGGTGGTTTTCACAATATATTTTTAGTAATTTTATCTTTTCTCCCAACACAAAAATCAACCTGTATGAGAAAAATATAAAACATAAGAAAAAAAATAACAGACATTTTCGAGGATAGAACTAGAATATTAATTAATAATCTCAGACAGACAGACAGATATATAGACAGACAGACAGACAAACAGACAGACAGACAGACAGACAGACAGACAGACAGACAGACAGACAGACAGACAGATAGATAGATAGATAGATAGATAGATAGATAGATAGATAGATAGATAGATAGATAGATAGATAGATAGATAGATAGATAGATAGATAGATAGATAGATAGGTAGATGGACAGACAGACAGACAGACCGTTTTTATGATCAGTTTTAGTATGTAGAATAGAACAAAGAAAGAGTATGCCTATGTGTCTGTTTTCTGTTTTCCAAACTGTACCTGAACTAGGCGTGGATGCTCGGCTGTGATTGGCCGATGAAGGTTCCGCAGTGTGATGTAGAGACGGATTTATTTCAGGCAAAACTTCTCTGTGAATAAACAAGGAAAGAAGAAGAAGAAGAGACAGTCAGACTCTTATTTTGTTAAATTTGATCAGATTCTCTTTAATGGTTAATGTGGTGGAAAAAATACCAAAAAGTTTTATTCTGAAATGTGTAAACTCACACGTAGTCGTCTCTGTCGTTCATGTAATCAGACCCTAGAACTGAATAGAACAATGGAAAAGCCTTTATTGTGGTGGAACATGCACAGCCAAAAATGGTATGCAGTGACAGTCCTACCAGTGCAAACATAAGAAAACGTGCAAAACAGGTCAATAAATACAAAAAAATTAGGGCTTTTAAATTAATGCTTTAATTCGATTAATTAATCACACAAAAAATGACCCAAAGTGCTCCGAGCAACTTTTAGTTTGTGTTAATTCTAGCGCCCCCCCTTTGGACTAAAAGCGGTAGTGTTTTTACCACGCCAGCTGTTGTTCCTGGGTGAGCGTATATACCCATGACAAAGGCATTAAGAAAAACCATATAAAAATAGCATTCTTTTAGCACTGATGGTCTCGTTTGATGTTACATGTAATTTATGATCATCAGAGGAAAAAAATGAGACTGTTTCAGAAATATTTAAAAGTTCCTCGTAGAGACTTTTTGTTATAGAAAGTTAAAGCACACGTGATCTTACCATCGGGGGGATTCTCATAGCTTGGAAGACTTTCTGTAAATGTGAAAGAATGACAGTTACCACATCACAACGCAAACACACTTACGCACATAGGAAACTGCTGTGTCACTCCTTTCTTTGACATTTCATTAAAATTTCATTTAACCTTTATTTATACTTGAGAGATCAATTGAGGTGTGTGTGTGTGTGTGTGTGTGTGTGTGTGTGTGTGTGTGCGTGCGTGCGTGCGTGTGTGTGTGTGTGTGTGTGTGTGTGTGTGTCTGTGTGTGTGTGTGTGTGCGTGTGTGTGTGTGTGTGACCCTTATTGACAATGATGTTGAGTCAAACAAACGCAAAGCAAAAACAACCACACATACACAATATACACTCACCGACCAATTTATTAGATACACCAGTTTTTATTTCTTTTAACCTTTATTTCAACAGGTAAATCCCATTGAGACCGGAGACTCTTTTTCAAGGGAGACCTGTTTTCCTTTCCCACGTTACCATTCACACACACATTCACACACCGATAGCAGCAGGCTGACTATCGACATTCACACGAGGCAAGGTGGGTGAAGTGTCTTGCCCAAGGACACAAAAAATATGTGTGTGTGTGTGTGTGTGTGTGTGTGTGTGTGTGTGTGTGTGTGTGTGTGTGTGTGTGTGTGTGTGACCCTTATTAACAATGATTTCGAGTCAAACAAATGCAAAGCAAAAACAACAATACATACAGAATATACAATGCAAAACACATCAAATACACAACAAGCTGATAAAGGGAAAAGACTAAAAGCAATTGAAACATTTAGACAGTGATGTAGAAAGGTTACTGGGAGAGTTCGGCAACTTTAGGATAATATGTCTAAATTTGTTAAAGGTGCAGTGTGTAATATGACATCGTCAAGTAAGTTCTACAAAGTTCTAGAATGCAACGCTCCCTGGGTAACCCCACCCCTTTAGAATAATAACAGAAGCTACAGTGGCCTTCAAGGACAAGAGCAATTCAAATTTTTAAACAATGCACCTGATGACATTCCAACTATGACACTTTCAAGATGGCGGCACTAGGCCTTGGTCCAAAATATGCAGATATATGGACATATATGAGACCATTTCTAAGGGAAAAAAAAATAAAAAAAAAATTTTCAGCTATTATGCACTAAATTAAATGTACTTATGGATATTATAATTACTTTCTACAAAATCTTCTAGGAAATAAAACCCCAAATTCTACACACTGCAGCTTTAAAGGATATGAATAAATATTAAGTCTTGAAGAACGATGACTCACCGGTCTCTGTTGGCGTGACGGATCGATGTCTGCGTTGAGTTCCAGGATCAGATAACGGAGAGCTGAGAACACATACACAGTCACACAGGTTGAGACATTTAAACAGGAAATGTAATGTTTTTTAATGTTTCCTTTATTTATCCTCGAAAGATCAATTGAGGTGTGTGTGTGTTGTGTGGTGTGTGTGTGTGTGTGTGTGTGTGTGTGTGTGTGTGTCAGACCCTTATTTACAATGATGTCGAGTTCAAATCCAACACACACACACACACACACACAAACACAATGCATTGCAAATATACAACAAGCTGAACAATTAAAACATTCGGATCAAAATGAGTGAAGCAGAACAATAGACTGATTAACACAGTTACAGGTGGAGAGGGGCTGATTCAGAATAATATGTTTGAATTGGTTAACAGATTTGAGGGTATTCATTTTAATTTGATGCTGTAAGTGACGAGGAACTTTGAGTTACTGCACGAGCATTTTTTGCATGTTTTTGAACACAATGGGCCGGTTTCACAGACATAGATTAAGCCTAGTTCTGGACTAAATTGTACTTTCAATGGACAATCTCCATTCAAAACTCCATTTAGTCCAGGACTACGCTTAATCCATGTCTGTGAAACCGGCCCAAAGTCTTATAAATCAGACAGTGAACAACATATGAACAAATCCTTCTGTAATAACCTTCAGAATAGTGCTGAGAATGATTATGGAAAGTTTAGTTGATGTAAGTGCTTTAGAAGTTGTAGATTTCTGGTTCAAAGTATTGAAGAAAAAAAACCTAATGTTGAGATAATGTCCGTTAAAGATGGTTGTATAGGAGAAATATACAGACGCAAACAGACAAGATGGTATCCGTCAATAAACAATGTTTTTGCATGAAATTAAGTTAAAGGTGCTACGAGGAACTTTTAAATATTTCTGAAACAGTCTCATTTTTCCTCTGATGATCATAAATTACATGTAACAGCAAACGACACCATCAGTGCAAAGAATGCTATTTTTATATAGTTTTTCTTAATGCCTTTGTCATGGGTATACGCTCACCCAGGAACAACAGCTGGCGTCGTAAAAACACTACCGCTTTTGTCCAAAGGGGGGCGCTAGAATGCACGCAAACTGAAAGTTCCTCTGAGCACCTTTTAAGTACATACAAAGGTGTATTGTCTGTTAAAAAGTGACTCACAGAGGTGACAGCAGGTGTGTGGACTGACTCGGGTGTAGAGTTGGCTGGGCTGGAATCAAGGTCAAAGTCACAATTATCTCTATAGCACATTTAAAAAACTACATCAGTTGACCAAAGGGCTGAACAAGACACAATACAACACAACATATGAGATACAGGTGAAATTCATATTATTAGAATATCATGGAAAATGAATTGTAATTGAGGCAAGAATTCATTCAAAAAGGGCCCAAACCAAGTACTGAGCACATATGGATGATTATACTTTATAGAGGGCAGACATTTCTGTATTTAAATCAATTTTCTATTGATTTCATGTAATATAAAACATTTCTGAGATTTTGAATTTGGGGTTTTCATAAGCTGTAAGCCATAATAATCACAAGTATAACGAATAAAGGCTTGAGATATCTGACTTTGAATGTAATGAGTCGCTATAATATATTAGTTTCACTTTTTATGTTGAATAACTGAAATAAATTAACTTTTGCACGATATTCTAATTTTTCGAGTTTCACCTGTTACATGAGAAAAGGAATAGAGTGTTAAAGGCCAATGCAGCAAAAGTTAGTCTTCAGCAACGTTTTAAACTGGTCAACTTTACAGGGATCCAGGAACTCACAATAAGAAATACTTTATTGGTCTCCAGGGGGGGGTGGGTTGTTTAGGTACAAATGCTCCAGTTTAGAATATAATAGAAACAGTTACATTTAAGTTTTTTTTGTAAGCTTTTATTTATACAGCTAAAAATTGAGACCATTGAGACCGCAGACTCTTTTTCAAGGGAGACCTGTTTTCCTTTCCCACGTTACCATTCACACACACATTCATACACCGATAGCAGCAGGCTAACTATCGACATTCACACGAGGCAAGGTGGGTGAAGTGTCTTGCCCAAGAACACAACGACAACCATAACACAGGTGGCAGGGCGGGGATCGAACCTCCAACCCTTCGATCATTGGCCGACCCGCTCTACCACCTGAGACACAGTCGCCCCCCCCCTCACCTCAAATGATTTTTTTATGAAAATAAAAGTTGAGTGGTTTGAGACTTACACGGATGGATGATTCTGAACGTATTGGATCTGATGGAAAGAATTGGAAGAACAGAGAGATAAAGATTTAACTGACATATTTGCAGTAAAAACATTATATTATTTAAGTTAATGCAGATTAAAGGTGTAGTCAGTGATTCTGGACAACGCTTGATGTCAAAATCACTTTCTGTCAAAATCAGTGAATATCTCCTCATGATCCACTACCTGTCTGTACTGTGTGTGTGCGCGCTGAAAATAAATCTGTTGTTAATACACAGCCTAGGCTCTGTAAACTGGTGTGTAAACAAAGAATATATAAGCCAACTGTAGATAGCGACTTGCCTGTTTACAGAGCCTAGGCTGTGTATAGTCACACTGGACTGGATTTCTTTTCAGCACTCACATAGTCAGTACAGGTGGCGGATCATGAGGAGATATTCACTGATTTTGTCCAAAAGTGATTTTGACGACAAGCGTTCTCCAGAATCACTGACTGCACCTTTAACAGAATGAAAGACTTACGGTATGTATATCTCTGAAGCTGCTTGTCTGATGGATACTGGGAACAGGAGGAGAAATACTTAAAGGTGAAGTGAGCGGTTTATTGATGTTAATATAAGTGTTAAATCGCTCTTTATTCATACAGTGATCACTTACATAATGTGCGCCTTTCATAAAGCCGATCTCTCAGTCAGCTGCTTTACGTGTAATCGGCAAATAAACTTTTTCGGGGATCCCACTACTGATAACCAATCAGAAGAGAGAACGCTACAAACCGGGACCCATCTCACTGCCGGTGCACGCGCAGAGCAACAGATGGGTGAATGTTTATGCGCCTACAATGGCGGAGCAGGTAAAAATCCTTCCCAATGTCTGTTTTGATGGTTTTTATCATGTTTTATCACACTTATGGATCTGAGATGATGCTATATAACTCGCTGCTTGAAGACCGCAGTGCATTAATGTGGTGACGTTGGGACGAGGGAGGGGACTGCTAACTGCAGTCATTGACAGGAAGTTAGCTAAAAGAACCATTCCGCTTACAGCACCTTTAAATATAAAGACTTTAACGTATGGCTGTGTTCCAGTCCCCATCCTTCCCTGCTAATTAGTTTGTCCCAATACATGAGATAGATAGATGGATGGATAGATAGATAGATAGATAGATAGATAGATAGATAGATAGATAGATAGATAGATAGATAGATAGATAGATAGATAGATAGATAGATAGATAGATAGATAGATAGATAGATAGATAGATAGATAGATAGATAGATAGATAGATAGATAAACAGATAGATAAACAGATAGATAGATAGATAGATAGATAGATAGATAGATAGATAGATAGATAGATAGATAGATAGATAGATAGATAGATAGATAGATAGATAGATAGATAGATAGATAGATAGATAGATGGATAGATAGATAGAAGGATGGATGGATGGATGGATAGATGGATAGATGGATGGATAGATGGATAGATGGATGGATGGATGGATGGATAGATAGATAGATAGATAGATAGATAGATAGATAGAT
>OX442364.1:26625282-26632782 GCA_949357725.1 Hyperoplus immaculatus | reverse complement strand
GTGTGTGTGTGTGTGTGTGTGTGCCTTGAAAGGTACATTCTACTGGATGTGTAGGAGTATTTTCCAGTGTTGTCTTCGTAACAGAAAGAGAGAATTGAAGGTTTTGAGTTTTGAGTGAAAAGACTTGAGTTCTGAGTGTGTGGTTTGGTTTCCTGTTGAGAGGTGGAGGATGTTGAGACGGTTACAGCAGCAGCAGCGTTCACACAGGCGGAGAGATGTCACAGCTTATATCTACCTAGGTG
This sequence comes from Hyperoplus immaculatus, assembly GCA_949357725.1. Lineage (NCBI taxonomy): Eukaryota > Metazoa > Chordata > Actinopteri > Uranoscopiformes > Ammodytidae > Hyperoplus > Hyperoplus immaculatus. Next base: position 26,632,540 of record OX442364.1, on the reverse strand, counting down.
TGTGTGTGTGTGTGTGTGTGTGTGTGTGTGTGTGTGTGTGTGTGTGTGTGTGTGTGTGTGTGTGTGTGTGTGTGTGTGCGAGTGTGTTTGTCTGTGTGTGTGTGTGTGTGTGTGTGTGTGTGTGTGTGTGAAAAGTCAACAGCACCAGATTCCAGCTAAAGTGTGAATGTGTGAAACTTATGCAAAAGGTGACTCACTGTGTGTGTGTGTGTGAGTGTGTGTGTGTGTGTGTGTGGGCTGATCAAACTGCAAACTGTTGGTGCAAATCATCGCAGCTTAGAACAGCAAGAAAAAAATAAGTTTCTCAGACACACACGCACACACACACACACACACACACACACACACACACACACACACACACACACACACACACACACACACACACACACACACACACACACACACACACACAGTGAGTCACCTTTTGCATAAGTTTGTCACACATTCACACTTTAGCTGTAATCTGGTTCTCGGGTTTAGCTGTGAGTTTTCAGTTGATCTTTCTTGATCTTTTTGCACAAACGTGACTGAGTCATCTTCTAAAGCACTTACATCAACTAAACTTTCCATAATCATTCTCAGCACTATTCTGAAGGTTATCACAGAAGGATTTGTTCATATGTTGTTCATTTGTCTGATTTATGAGACATTTTCTTCATAAAAACATGATGAAAATGCATTTTTAAGACATGTACAAAGTATTTTTTGATTTATAAAGTGAAAAAAGGCCGTATCTAAAATCTATTGTGTAAAAACAGTTGTTGTAAAACTGAAACAAAGATTTTAACTCTGGCTTTATACAGCTAGATTTTCATTTTCCTATCTTCATTTTTTCAGTTCGTATGTCAAATGTTTGTCCCATTAAAATTTAAAGGTGAAGTCAGTGATTCTGGAGGACGCTTGTTGTCAAAATCACTTTTTGTAAAAATCAGTGAATATCTCCTCATGATCCGCTAACTGTCTGTACTGTGTGTGTGCACTGAAAAAAAAAATCCAGTGTTAATACACAGCCTAAGCTCTGTAAACAGGCATGTTACTGGCTACAGTGGGCCTCTTTGTTTACATGCCAGTTTACAGAGCCTAGGCTGTGCATCAACAATGGATTATCTTTCAGCGCACACACACACAGTACAGACAGGTAGCAGATCATGAGGAGATATTCACTGATTTTGACAACAAGCGTTCTCCAGAATCACTGGCATGGTCGGTGGTGAAAAACGAAAAAAAGACAAACACATTTAATTACAAGTTAACTCTCCTTTAATATTTCACAAAAAAGATATAATAAAATAATTACAGTTTTAACAAATAACTTTGATTATTAACATTATTTTAAAAGCATTTTTCTTTTTAAATAAACCATTGTAAAGTGTTAACAACATGTTTCTTGTTCCCGTGAAGAGGTCTAAGCTCAAACAAAAAGTATAACCAGGAACACAGGTCTAATAAAATGTCTCAGCTCTTTAAAGTTGCTCCGAGGAACTTTCAGTGTGTGTTAATTCTAGCGCCCCCCCTTTGGACAAAAGCGGTAGTGTTTTTACCACGCCAGCTGTTGTTCCTGGGTGAGCGTATACCCATGACAAAGGCATTAAGAAAAACTATATAAAAAATAGCATTCTTTGCACTGATGGTCTCGTTTGCTGTTACATGTAATTTATGATCATCAGATGAAAAATGAGACTGTTTCAGAAATATTTAAAAGTTCCTGGTAGCATCTTTTAAACACTTTGAAAACTAAAGATTAAAAGCATCTGAAATGTCTGTAAACGAGAAATTAAAATGAAGAATTAAAATATACAGAGGTAAGACTTCTATGGAAGAGGATTAGGTCATAGCCAGGTCCAACCAGACCATCGTACTTCATTTCATTTGTACAGAAGGTCTGGAATCACTCAATTGACAAACGTTAACTCACTTGAAGTCGGGTGTCTGTTGAAGTTTAAAACTATTGGATCTGCCCAGTGCCACTCTGGATCTGCCAACCAATCGCATAACTTTTGGTCGTGATGCCCCGGCTTCTGAGCCACTCCCTCTGTTCGCTGATTGGACCTGCAGAAATCTAGCTGGAGAAAACCTAAGAATATACCGCAGACCCAGACTGACTACTGAAGGGAAATGACAATTGCGCAGAAGTAGGAAGGCGGGCGGTGCCAGGCTATATTAGGGCCAATTCATGATGCACTGCAAGAAAATAGTTGAAGTGCTGAAAAATAAATTTGACAGTTCCAGACCGCGGTAAAGTTATAAAGATAAGATATTGACAGATTTGAATTGTCGAGATCAACTCTTTAGTAAAACGTTATTAAAACCAAAACAATGCATCTTTGCTATGGTCATAAGGCAGGCAGACAGACAGACAGACAGACAGACAGACAGACACACAGGCAGACAGACAGACAATGGGCTCCAACCTCATTTTGACTGAAAGCAGACGTCCTCTAAGCTCCACTAATAATAACGCAGGGTTCAACATAACTTTTTTTTTCCTACTGGCCCGCCGGGCCAGTGGATCCGAGTTTTACTGGCCCCTTGTATATTTTCACTGGCCCTGCACACACTTTTTTTTTCTTCATAATTTAGTGTCAATAATTATAATACCTGTATTAGAAAAATAAAGAAAGATAACCAGATCTAAAGGGAATATCTACACTGTAACAGTATAGATATTCCCTTTAGATTTGGTTATTTTTCTTTTAGTTAATTATATGAAATGTTGATATTGCTCATACACATAATATAAAACCAGGCAAACATATTGAATTAGAAGCCTACAACTGAAAGTATGTTGAAAGAGTCGGCCAGTATTTTAAAGTCCAGTAGTTTGATGGTTGTTTTTATTCTTGAATTTGGGCAGTTTAATGAATAGTTCACCTGCAGAAGTCATGTTCAAACATAAAAAAAAAATAAGAGATGAAGGTCTGATCATTCTTTGTGGTGTGGTAGGCTGTTTTTATTACTTTCTCTATATGCATTAGGGATGTGAATGTGTCGACCGAATGACCGGTTTTCCACTTGCGCTCAAGTTGACTTTAAAAATAGAATAGAAATCCGAAAATCAGGGGGTTATGCCGTTTTTTTAAATGGGAGATTTCACCGTGTATGTGAGTTCACGTCTGGTCATGAGCGCGCTGCAGGAGTGTCACTTCTCCATGAAGTGTCAGCTTCACATAAGAGTCCGGTGTGGCACCATTTGTTCCAACTATTGATAAAAAACAATGCAGTGCAGCATAAGTTAAACGCTCGTCTAAGACTATGACGTTAAATCACCTTAGAAACACACAAAGCCTTCGTCCGATCACAGCAGCGTTTCACCGTGTGATCTCGCCAGCGAGTGAGCCGCCGCGCAGATGAACTGTGGTTTGTGGCTAAAATAATAACCGGGGATATTCTCCCCGTTAGCGATTTCAATGGGAAAGACTTCCGCGATCTGATTGAATGTCTCGAGCCTGAAAACACAGTGCCAAACTGCGCGACCATAGGAACTGTCCAGTGATCCGAGTCCCTCCGTTAGTTTCTGTCTACAACCGACACAATCACCGGAGACGTATTCACAGCGTCTAAATAACGCCTCTCATTTGTATTACCATTGGAGCTTGGATGCAAATACTGTAACATTACGGTGGCAGATAAAGGAAAAGCGCAGTTATCATTTTCTGCACCTCAACGTCTGCTGTGGGAAGAAAGAAAGGGGGCAAAGTAAGTCGACTCGCAGGCGGACGGTAGGCAGCTCTGCCAACGGAGCGAGAGTGCACCCGCTTGTTGCTCCGCCTGTCAAAACGCCCACGCATCGGTTGTCCACTGGCCTTTCATTAAAAAATATATTTAATATTAGGTTTATTATATTGAGTCTTAAATAAACACTGCTTTCATTCCGACTCTCAACGCGCATTTCAATGAACCATGATGAAGTCTACAAAAAGATACTGAACTGTGATTGGCCAGTCACTGGCCCGGGCGGGACAGTGACTGGCCAATCAACTTGCCCTGCATATGATTTTACTGGCCCCGGGCCATCAGCCTATACGTTATGTCGAACCCTGAATAACGTTCTCAGTATAAGAAGGTGAAGTTATAACGAAAAGGTGCTCCAAGGAACTTTAAGCTTGAGTTAATTCTAGCGCCCCCCTTTGGACAAAAGCGGTAGTGTTTTTACTACCGCTCCTGGGTGAGCGTATACCCATGACAAAGGCATTAAGAAAAACTATATAAAAAGAAATAGCATTCTTTGCACTGATGGTCTCGTTTGCTGTTACATGTAATTTATGATCATCAGAGGAAAAATGAGACTGTTTCAGAAATATTGAAAAGTATCTCGTGGCACTATTTAATTTTCAAATAAAATGAATGTAAAAGCATTTTTTTTTTGTGTTGTACTTTAACCAAACCAGTGATGAGTGAAGTGAGTTTGTGAACATTTTAGAAATGGTGAATTTTGTGATTTAAGTAAAATAAATTGAGAATAAATTCAGTCAAAATTAGGTTGTAGCCCATTGTCTGTCTGTCTGTCTGTCTTTTTTTTTTAACCTTTATTTCTACAGGTAAATCCCATTGAGACCGAAGACTCTTTTACAAGGGAGACCTGCTTTCCTTTCCCACGTTACCATTCACACACACATTCACACACTGATAGCAGCAGGCTAACTATCGACATTCACACGAGGCAAGGTGGGTGAAGTGTCTTGCCCCAAGGACACAACAACCATGACACAGGTGGCAGGGGGCGGGGATCGAACCTCCAACCCTTTGATCATCGGCCGACCCGCTCTACCACCTGAGACACAGTCGCCCCAGTTGTCTTATGACCATAGCAAAGATGCAACGATTGTTTTTTAATAACGTTTTTCTTATGAGTTATTGATCTGGAAAATTGAAATCTGTCAATATCGTTCCAACTTCGCTGCAGACTGGAACTCTCAAGTTTAATCTTGACATTTCGGCTATTTTCTCAAAATGATTTTTATTTTCTCTCCAGTTGCGATTCACACTTTCCTGTACGATTTCTATATTCTAAAAACCTTGGGTCATTATTTCTAATTTAACCGAGTAGTAAGAATGTTATGGTTTGAATTAAAACACACACACACACACACACACACACACACACACGTGGTCATGGTAAAGCTGTGTAGAAAATGTCTCGCAATGTCTCTATGTTCAGACTCCATTTTGAACGGAACAAACATATTCCATCAGTTCGTAGGGCGATCGATCAGGTCCTGAGTTTTCAGATAAAACGTTAAAACCAAAAAAAAAAAAATCTGTCTGTTTTAAAAAAATCCTCTTCTGCCTTATGTCCACTTTGAAAAAAATGTAAAAATAATCTTCACAGCAAAAAATGTATATCTGTGGGGGGGGGGGGGGGGGGGCGCTCCGGTGGTGTAGTGGATAGAGCGTGTACCATATTGGCTCCGGGCTTCATTGCAGTGGTCGCAGGTTCAAATCCGACCCGTGGACCTTTACTGCAGGTCATCCTCCCCCCCCTCTCTCTCTCTCTCTCTCCCTCTATCAAATTGCTAAAAAAAAAAGCTTGAAAATGCCCCACATTTTTTTTTTAAATTACTGCTGGGAGAAAAAAATATACAAAAATGTTTTCCAAGATGGCGTCGCATTCCCGGGGCGTGGTAAAAACATAAAAATTAAAAACCATAAATGTAAAAATAACCCTTCTACTTCTTCTTGTTAAAACTCTTGTCTCTGTACAGCAGATAGTTCTGATCACAGTCCGACGATAAAACCAATCCATGTTGAAGGTTTCAGATGAGAACGCTGGACACGGGCACTCTGGTAGAGCGACCGCTCTTAGGGACAACTATCGGCTCATCATCTGGAGATAGAGAGAGGGAAGGAGAGAGAGAGACAGAGAGGGAGGGGAGGGAGACAGAGAGAGAGAGGGAGAGGGAAGGAGAGAGAGAGAGATAGAGAGAGAGAGAGACAGAGAGAAAAAGAATAGAAAATATACAAAAAAGTTAGCCTGGAAATCCAGACCCTGATATGCTGAACGATAGAGGGTCTGGCCACGATCAATAGTCATTTCCAACTCAAGGGGCGGCTCCTACTCGTGTATTTCAAATGCCACTGCACGCAGTTGGATAGCACTACAACCAATCAGAGCGATGCACAAGGCGACGTAAGCCCCGTTCGTTTAGCGAACAGCTGTTAAACTGTTAAATTAAACGTTTGCCGTTGTCGGTCGGCTAAACAGAACATTCCACTTACTTGCTAATGAAAGATTTGAGTGCCGTCTTCCAAATCGTTAAGGGTCGAGGCCAAAGCAGTCTCAAACTCACACAACATATCCGCAGCCATCTTTGATGTTTACTATCACGGCTTCGACGGCGCGCGCCCATATTAGATAGCAAGATTTCTGGTTTTCTTGATAAAGCTTCAACGGAGCATGTCCAGACCAACAGACGCAGCAAATTTAAATTTACCCGCCTAGTGGCAGGTCTGGGAATGCCAGCGCCTAGTGGCAGGTCTGGGAATGCCAGGCTAACAAAAAGGTTTAAATGTGTTCAAAAGCGTTTCATTTAACTGCTTTAAGAACACACACAGACACTTGAAAAAATGAACACAAAAACAGAAGACAAAATAAAACAAACAGCTAACATGGCGTCCTCTACTGAACAGGTTAGGGACTTCCTGTTCCACTGTTTAAACTAGAGGCAAATGTTAAGCAGAAAATTAAATGTCTTAGACAGACGTATCATACCTGTAATAGCAGAAGTGTTCTCTGTCTGTCTGTCTGTCTGTCCGTCTGTCTGTCTGTCTGTCTGTCTGTCTGTCTGTCTTACCTGTAGTTCTAGCAGTGTTCTCGGCCCTCTGTCTGTCTCCCTCTATGAACAGTGCTGTGTCTCTCAGTGTGTGAGAGAGAGAGACAGACAGACAGACAGACAGACAGACAGACAGACAGCCAGACAGACAGACAGACAGACAGACAGACAGGGAGAGACAGAGAGAGAGAGAGACAGACAGACAGACAGACAGACAGACAGACAGACAGGGAGAGAGAGAGACAGAGAGAGAGACAGAGAGAGACAGACAGACAGACAGACAGACAGACAGACAGAGAGAGAGACAGAGTGTGTGTATCATACAGTTGTGTTCATAATAATAGCAGTGTGTTTAAAAAAGTCAGTAAAGATCAGAACCCTGATCACAGCTTTTATTTCCAAACACAGAAATGCATCGGGGACATTGCACATTCTATTCCAACTCCAAAGATGAAGAAACTTTGGTCAAATGTTTCTTCATCTTT
>OX442364.1:26597782-26615282 GCA_949357725.1 Hyperoplus immaculatus | reverse complement strand
CACAGACACTGTAACACACACACACACACACACACACACACACACACACACACACACAGACACTGTAACACACACACACACACACACACACACACACAGACACTGTAACACACACACACTCAGACCTACTTCTTGCTGAGAGCCTGCAGGTCCTTGACCCAGCTGGTGTGGTGAAGCTGGTTCTCGGGCCGAGCTTCTATGGCTCCTCTGATCGGCTCCTGAACCACAAACAGCAGCAGGAACACAGCGACCAGGCCCAGGCCGGGGGTCACCTGGGGGGGAGGGGGGGGGGGTAGAACAATGGACATGTAAGAGCCATTTATCCTCTTCTTTGTTTACTTTTATTCTTTGTTTAAGCACAACTTGACCGTCTGGGGGAGGAAGCATAAGTACAATCCACAAGCATATGGTCCAAGCAAATGAGAGAGAGTGTGTGTGTGTGTGTGAGTGTGTGTGTGTGTGAGTGTGAGTGTGAGTGTGTGTGTGAGTGTGTGTGTGTGTGTAGATACAGCTCTGGACCTGAAGGGGGGGGGGGGTGATAGGGGGGGGGGGGTTAGGACAATGTACATGATTTATATAAACGGTTCACCTATCTATATATATTAAATGCCTATCAGGTATTGTGTTTACAGTCTTAATAATAAAAGGTAAATGGACTCCACTTATAAAGCTCTTTTCCCTGGTTTTTCACAGACTCAAAGCGCTTTACATTGTCTTGTACACATTCACCCATTCACACACATTCACACACCGATAGCAGCAGCAGCTACCACGCAGGGTGCAAGCTAACTATCAGGAGACATTTAGGGTTCAGTGTCTCTTTGCCCAGGGACACTTGGACATGTGGCGGGGAGACGGGGGATCCAACCAGCGACCCTGTAACCCAGTGGACGACCGAACCGCCCTACTCACTTCACCACAGACGGCCCAAATGTAGATGATTTATATAAAATCATGTACAATGTAACTTTGAGCAGGGAAAATCTAGCCCGGTGCGGCCAGCCATATCTCACAAGCGCATCCACCGAACCATGTTGACGTCAAACCAATTGGAATGGCGAGGGATGAGAGATCTTCCATAATGTAAAAGACAGAACTAGTTGTGTAGGTTCTTACCCTGAGCGCCCAGTGCCAGTCCTGAGCCAGACTGCCAACCTGAGAACCCACGATGTACCCCAGACCACTGGCAGGAGGAGACACATATACAGGGTTAGAGGGCGAATACAGGGTAGTTTAAAAGGTGCAGTCAGTGATTCTGGAGAACGCTTGTTGTCAAAATCAGTGAATATCTCCTCATGATCCACTACCTGTCTGTACTGAGTGAACATCTCCTCATGATCCACTACCTGTCTGTACTGAGTGAATATCTCCTCATGATCCACTACCTGTCTGTACTGAGTGAATATCTCCTCATGATCCACTACCTGTCTGTACTGAGTGAATATCTCCTCATGATCCACTACCTGTCTGTACTGAGTGAGCGCTGGAAAATAATTAAGAATATACAGCTTAGGATCTGTAAACATCTTGTATGTAAACAAAAGGTAAGTGAACAGAGAGGGCCCATCGTAGCTAGCAACATGGTAGTTTACAGAGCCTAGGCTGTGTTTTAACACTGGATTTTGTTAGGAAAAATAAACGCTAATTTGTATGATATTACGCCCCCCCATTTAATTTGCATTTACCAATATATAATCAATTTAAACAAGTTGTATATTCTTCACATTTGACTTTAATAAATGTTCTCACTCAACATTTCTCTGTGCTGGGGAAACGAAGAGGTGAAACAGCTATAAAACCTAACCTGATTCTCCCATTTGATAAGCAACATTCCTGAGGCCTGATAAAACAAAGGCCTTGCTGGTCAAGCAAGTTGTAAACACTCTATCAGGCTGGAAAGCTTAACCCAGTCAGTAAAGTTCAGCAGAGGACGTCCAGGATGGGGGATGATCCCTGAAATCAGATGACAGCAATAAAAACCAATCATTGTCCTTTGTTTAGGGAGGTTAAAAAGCCTGGCTGTAGAGAGGGGGCTTCACTTTTTTGTCTTTTCCTGTCCCTGAAGGCTGCATAACCTGTCCTGTGATATCACTTCATCAAACATCCTTTGAGAACTTGGAAACTTCTCTCCAGTCATCCTTTATTTTTGCCTTCCATATATCCGAATAAACGAACACGTATTTTAACATCCTGTTAATTTTCTTTTCAGCGCGCTCACAGTACAGACAGGTAGCAGATCGTGGGGAGATATTCACTGGTTTTGACAAAAAGCCATTTCCAGAATAGTTGAATATGGTACTGAATAAAAGTTCCACAGAAGATAATGAGTCAGTTATTTAACACACCTGCCGAAAGGAATAGCAAAGTAAAAGATAGATAGACAGACAGACAGACAGACAGACAGACAGACAGACAGACAGACAGACAGACAGACAGACAGACAGACAGACAGACAGACAGATAGATAGATAGATAGATAGATAGATAGATAGATAGATAGATAGACAGACAGACAGACAGACAGACAGACAGACAGACAGACAATAAGTTAGTAATGTAACGTACCTGCCGACAGGAATAGCAAAGTAAAAGATAGAGAGCATGTTTGTCCTCTTGCCCTTGACGTAGAGGTCTGCTATGATGGTGGGAGCTATGGTGGAGTAACTGGCTTCACCCACTCCAACCAGACCTCGGGTTATCAGCAGGGCCCAGAAATGCTACAGGGCGGACAGACAGGAGGGAGGGGGTTTGAATCAATTTATTTTGAACATACATTTTTAAGTATATATAAAAAAAAAAGGTAACGTGACTCACCTTTTTAATTTTTATAAAAAATATTTATTTGTATTTTTTTTTTATTTATATAATTTTTTTTCTATTTTTTATATAATTTTATTTTATTTTCAAATTATATTTTATTCCTTTTTTAATTATTTTTATTTTATTGACATGCTATGATGGTGGGAGCTATGGTGGAGTAGCCGGCTTCACCCACTCCAACCAGACCTCGGGTTATCAGCAGGGCCCAGAAATGCTACAGGGCGGACAGACAGGAGGGGGTTTGAATTAATGAATTTATTTGGAACAATTTAAGATGAAAAAAAAACACAAATAACTTGAGTCACTTTTTTAAAAAAAATATGAAAATTATTATTATTTTTGTTATATCTTTTTTTTTTATATCTTTTTTTTAATGATTTTGCAATGTTTTACATGCAGACAAAAAACAGAATAAGTTACACACATACAATACATACACCTCCCCCTCCCCCCTCCCCCTCACCGTTCCCCCCTCCCCCTCCCTCACATAAACAGAAGTATTTTCTATTTTTACATAATTTAAAAAGTATTTATTTTTGTATTCTATTTGCCAGAAAGTTAAAACATAAGGGCATACTTGGCACAACAGGAAAGGGAGGTGGAGGATATGAACCTTTCTCACAGTAAAGTTTGGAGCAGAAATACTTCTAGGGTTTGTGTGGGAAGTAAACGGAGATATAGAGATGTGTGACTCACTTCTTTGAGGGCGTATTTAAAAAAAAAAAATTAAATATTGTGTAATTTTCTCATTTTTACATGTTTTTTTAGGTGTGGTTTTCATACAGGTTTATGCCACACCCACACATGAACTCATAGGTTTCATCCCTACGTATTTTTTTATATTGTTTGTATGTGAAATAAACCAAACTAAACTGTGCTATAGTGACCGTGACTCACCTTTATATTTTTTTTTAAATTTTTTGAATTTTTTAAATAATAAATTTATTAGTATTTATTTTTTATAATTTTATTCTTCTCATTATTACTATTTTTAATTTTTCTTTTTTTCTTTTTATTATTTACTTTTAAATATTTGTTTTATCGTTATTATTATAATTTTTTTTATAATCTAATTTTTATTAATTTATTATTTCTATTTATTTAAAATGTATTTGATGCTAATTATTTTTTTTATTTATTTTATCTTTATTATTTATTTTATTTATATTCTTATCAATCCACAGTGCCCGACCTCTTTGGGTGTGTATGAGCTGGCGAGTGTCACCAGAGACCAGAATCCGATGCCAACGCTCATGATCAGCTTCCTGTTGTAGCGGTCGCCCAGGTAACCAAACACCGGCGCCAGAACCATGTAACTGCAGATAAAAACTGGAGGGGAATATAACACACAACATGATTATTTAAGAATTTAATAATCACAATCAGTGGATATTAAAAAGCTGCTCCGAGGAACTTTCAGTGTGTGTTCATTCTAGTGCCCCCCTTTGGACAAAAGCGGTAGTGTTTTTACCACGCCAGCTGTTGTTCCTGGGTGAGCGTATACCCATGACAAAGGCATTAAGAAAAACTATATAAAAATAACATTCTTTTACACTGATGGTCTCGTTTGCTGTCACATGTAATTTAGGATCATCAGAGGAAAAATGAGACTGTTTCAGAAATATTTAAAAGTTCCTCGTAGCTACTGTAAATAAATAAAGAATATATTTTTCTTACCTGTTTGTAGCAGACCAGACTTCTCGTCATCAATCTCAAAGTAATGTTCTATGTCGGGGAGAACACCTGAACACACCACAAGGAATATAGGATTCATTTTAAAGGTGCAGTGTGTAATGTGACATCATCAAGAAAGTTCTAGATTGCAACACTCCCTGGGTAACCCCACCCCTTTAGAATAATAACAGAAGCTACAGTGGCCTTCAAGGACAAGAACAATTCTAAATTTTAAACAATGCACCTGATGACATTCCAAAAACATGGATGCCTCCATAAGACCTGCCTGCTCAATGTACAAAATGTAATATTAATATTTGTAATTCTCCACACAGGAGGATAATTCAGATTATTGCCAGAGGTGATTTTACACCAATGAGGACATATTGATGAATGAGGATATTGATTTTAGCTAATGCATTACTTAAAATGTTACACAGTGTCCCTTTAATGATACATTTTCATTGAACCTTTATCTGTACTCGATATCAATCAGCGTCTAATACTGACACTCAGGATGGTTTTAAAAAGTTTTTATCCATGAAATGTATCAACAAAGTTCGACGTGCAAGTTTTAAAGCCATAGTGCGTAACTTCTTTCGCCCCCCATGAGGAATTCTGAGTAATAACAACAACACTGTCGGTGCATCTACATGAGGTAAAGCCTTCAGTGATGGCACATGGATTTTATGCTGGTGAAGGGGGGCGGGGGGGGACACCAGTTTGTAAACGCTGCCCTACTGAGAAATACAGAGAGAGTTTTGTCAACTCATTTGGGCGATGGCTTGAATGCAACCGACATTAATTATTTGATAAAAGTTACGCACTATGGCTTTAATGCGTAACTATTTCCTGAGTGAAAAAATCTATACTCAGTATCGTGACTCAAGATGGTTTTGAAACGTCTTTATCCGTGAAATGCATCAACAAATTGTCACATTTTCGACATGCAAGGATTAAAGCTATAGTGCGTAACTTTTTCAAATAAATGAATGTCGGTCATAGGGGCGGGGGGGGGGGGCAGAAGTGACGCACTTTAGCTTTAATTGTCAAAAAATTATACTATTTTCGACATGCAAGAATTTAAGCTATAGAACGTAACTTCTGCCCGCCCCATGACTGACATTAATTTATTTGATAAAAGTTACGCACTTTATCTTTAATGCTGTAACCATCTCCTGTGTGTAAGAATCACTATACAATCAATATACCTGCCACAGTGAATCGATCCATGTATTTTAGCAGGTTGACGTAGGTAGCACAGTATTAGCTGATCGGCTTAAATAAAACTTTCTGTAAACTCGTTTGAAAATGTATTTGAAAAAAAGTTACGCACTATAGCTTTAATGTTGTAACTTTTTCCTGTGTGTGAAATAATCAGTATACAATCAATATACAGGAAATGTAAATGTAGTACCTGCCACGGTGAACCGATCCATGTAGTTGAGCAGGTTGACGTAGCACAGTATTAGCACGGTTAGCAGCGCCCTGTGATTGGACACGCCGCTCGGTGACTCCGCCTCCTGTGACCTCACTGATGAGGTCACTACGACGTCATCGGCTCCCTCTGCCTCGCTCTCGTCGGAGAAGAACGGAGCGGAGTCAGACTGGGGATCGGCTAGAGACATGGCCACAGCTGAAGGGGAGATAGATAGACCATTTTTAACATATTTAAAGACTAACCTACGGAATAAAATATGAAGGTGTGTTGAACTCTGAGATCCTATGTACTATAAATGTGTAAAAAAAAAATTACAAATCGGTTCATCCTCGCCTGAGAAAAGGCAGAAAGAGTGTTTAATGGTCTCACTGTCTAACCCTACGTTTTCCCATGTGTGACATCACACTATTAAAAATGTAGGGTTCTGATTAACAGGACAGCTGGGCCAAGGGAAGACTGAGGGAAGAAAAACCTCATTCATTATATTATAATAGCGAAATGGTAAAGTGTGATAGTCATGATGTAATTCCCCGTGAAAGGGAAACCAGGAAGAGGAAGATAAACTGAAGGAAACCCACTGCTGACTCAATTCCTCTGTGTGTGTGTTTGTGTGTGTGTGTGTGTGTGTGTGTGTGTATGTGCGTATGTGTCGGTGTGAGTGAGCGGTGTGTATGTCGGTGTGAGTGTGCGTGTCTTTGTCTGTATATGTGTGTGTGTGTGTGTGTGTGTGTGTGTATGTGCGTATGTGTCGGTGTGAGTGTGCGTGTCTTTGTCTGTATATGTGTGTGTGTGTGTGTGTGTGTGTGTGTGTGTGTATGTGCGTATGTGTCGGTGTGAGTGTGCGTGTCTTTGTCTGTATATGTGTGTGTGTGTGTGTGTGTGTGTGTGTGTGTGTGTGTCGGTGTGAGTGTGCGTGTCTTTGTCTGTATATGTGTGTGTGTGTGTGTGTGTGTGTGTGTGTGTGTGTGTATGTCGGTGTGAGTGTGAGTGTGTGTGTGTGGGGAACATACTGTAGAAATTGTCAGTACAGCGAATTTGACTTTCTATTGAAGGACACAGTGTGAGAACGGTCTGAGCTCCTGTGTGATTACATTGTGACTAGATTGCAGAACATAGTATATACTACTATTATTCATTATAATCGCCCCAAGACCATGGAACTAGTGTGCACTTTTACACAGACAGACAGACAGACAGACAGACAGACAGACAGACAGACACACAGACACACAGAACAACCTTGTGTGCACTTTAAAGATTGCTGTCCTTCGTAGGTTGACACAGTTGAGATAACTGATAAACTAGCCACTGTACTTCTGTTTGCAATAGTTGCATCTGACTCATGTTTTTATCTATATGTGTTCTCTTACCTCACCTCCTCTTTATCTTATTAACTATTATCCTTCATTTGTTAAATTACTTTTAAAGATTAATTTGGGGGATTTTTTTTCATGCTTTATTTGACTGTGCAGAGAGACAGAGATGAAAATGTGTCAGAGAGGGGAATGACACGCAGAGAACGACCCGGGCTGGATTCTAACCCGGGTCCAGATTATTCTGACTACCCCTGAACACAGCATCGACACACAGAGGTTAAATGTTTGGTTTGAATCAACAGTAGCTCTACCGGATAATCCTGTTCTAACCTCAACCGTCAACACACAGGGATAACCCATGACTGGGAACATGATACAGCGATCATAATAAGGAAGAGACATTTTTAATGTTTTATTTCCTCACAAAATCTCATTTAAGTAGATTTAAAAGTGGGTTTCCCCCCCCCCAATCGCCATTTAAATGTGCCTTTAAAATGTTGTTCAATTTCAGCAGAAGACAGTGAATTCAGAGGGATAACTTGTGACTATAAATATGATACAGCAATCGTAATATAATAGAAGAATCGATATCTAGTTTGTGCTTATGAGAAATATAACATCTTGCATTACATAGTTAGTTCAGAGAGCTAAAGAGGAAGAGTAGAAAGGAGAAGCATTGGACAGACAGACAGACAGACAGACACACAGACAGGCAGGCTGCACGCACACACACACACACACACACACACACAGACAGGCTGCACACACAGACATACAGACAGACAGGCTGCACACACAGACAGACAGGCTGCACACACACACAGACAGGCTGCACACACAGACAGACAGACAGACAGACAGGCTGCACACACACACAGACAGACAGACAGACAGGCTGCACACACAGACAGACAGACAGACAGACAGGCTGCACACACAGACAGACAGACAGAGAAACTCAAGTCATGTGTCTGGAGTAGAAATGAAACTTGAGACTAAAAATTATTTATTTCACACATCCACATGCCTAAAGCGCATTGGGGAAAAGTCCTCATGCACAACTTGCACAAGGACAAAAAACACTATTTTATATCGCCACCCCCAACCCCCCCCCCCCTCACTATTTTAAACTTCAACAGACACCCGCCTTCAAGTGAGCTAACATTTGTCAATTGAGCGATTCTAGACCTTCTGTACAAATGAAATGAAGTACGATGGTTTGGTAGCAGCAGGCTGGGTGTATTTGGGGTGTTACAACACAGGAGATCAGACCGGTTAGTGATTTATTGCCTAGGGTTATCAAAAGGCAGACAGTAGGTTGGAGTCACTCAGTGCGGTTACATGCAGACTCATAATCGGGTAACTAAACGAATAAGACTTCAACAGGACTTGTAAACTGCGTGTAAACACCTTCATCTGATCTACTTCACACACAAATCGGCACAATAACGGACAAGAGAAGTCGGATAAGAACACCTGGCTAGCATAGTGGAGACAGCCATGCATCGGACATTTATCCGATTTCCGAAAGGCCATGTATACTCAGACAAGTGACACGGTCCGTTCGAGTGTCTAGTTCGGTTTATGTCTTAATCCAATCTAGTGGTGCCATGGAAACGCACTGAGTGATTCTGGAGAACGCTTTTTGTTTGTTTTTGTCGCGGGTTCAAATCTGACCCGTGGCCCTTTACTGCAGGTCATCCCCCCCCCCTCCCCCCCCCCTCTCTCTCTCTCCATTTCAACTCTGTACTATCCTAATAAAGCTTGAAAATGCCAAAAAAAAATCTTAAAAAAAATCCAGTATCAAGTAGCCTATTATTAATACGCAGCCTAGGCTCTGTAAACTGGTATGTCTCTTTGTTTACATAGCAGTTTACAGAGGGCTGGGTGTTAATTCCGTTCGGTTGTTTTCAAAGCGAACACAGTACAGACAGGTAGCAGATCATGAGGAGATATTCGCTGATTTTGACAACAAGCGTTCTCCAGAATCACTGACTACACCTTTAAATATACATTTCCTAATCAGCGTCTGCCTTTGCTCCCAGCCTATTGATAACACTCGTCAATGAATCAACAACCCCGTTTGATCTCAATGGAATTTAGTCTTATATCACTCATTTCTATTCAAATTACCTAGCTAGCCTATTGCTTTTCTAAATCTTAAAGGGACACTGTGTAACATTTTAAGTAATTTATTAGCTAAAATCAATATCCTCATTCATAAATATGTCCTCATTGGTGTAAAATCACCTCTGCCAATAATCTTAATTATCCTCCTGAGCGCAGAATTACAAATATTAAAATTACATTTTGTACATTGAGCAGGCAAGTCTTGTGGAGGAATCCATGTTGGTTGGAATGTCATCAGGTGCATTGTTTAAAATTTAGAATTGTTCTTGTCCTTGAAGGCCACTGTAGCTTCTGTTATTATTCTAAAGGGTTGGGGTTACCCAGGGAGTGTTGCATTATAGAACTTTCTTGATGATGTCATATTACACACTGCACCTTTAAAAATACTAGTTCTTCTGACTGCCTACGTGCCTGGAACGAAGACGTAGGCCTAAATAACCTATAACGGTTCAGATAAACACAGCGACTAAACGTTAAAATCGCAGTTTTTTAAAAAAATAGTCTCACGTTAGTTGAAGTCAAACGACTTAATTTGGTTTTTAAAAAGGAAGCTATCAATTCATTTTACATCAGAATTATGTAGTTGTAAGCAATGCAATATTGTCACGTTATAGACCAGTATTAACGCGGTTTAATATCGTTTAGTATAGCAGTTATCGTGTAACAGACATTTTAATTCATTTACGGGCAATACTGTCGTTTTAGAGTAGAATTGTGTTGTTTTGGGGTGGAAATATGTCCTTTTCAAGAAAATTAAGTAGTTTTTCAGCATAATTTAGCCTTTTTAAATAAGTATTTTATCATTTTAGAGCACAATTGTCTCAGTTTACGTAGTATTAAGTCGCATTAAGCAATGTTAAGCTGATTCTTTGTTGCTCCAGGAGCCGGGGACAGATAGCGGGTCTTACCTGTTGTTTACCCCGAAGATGACTCACTGATCTCGGCTTCTTTCTTCTCTCTCTGCCGCTGCAAACGGTTTTCCTCCGCACACACTCGTGTAAAAAGTAAAAAACTATACAAACCCCATGATAATAAATAAACTTAAAATGGCGTCTCCGGTGAACGCTGTCTGTGGAGATTTAAGATTGTAAGGGAATAGAAAATGAATGTTTACTCAAAAACACTCCAGAGGCATTTGTGCGTCGCCGCCATGACGCATCTGATCACACTTCCGCTCCACAGATCACGTGATGTTGTTATCAGCGGGTCACGTGTTGAAAATCAGCTGACTGAACCTTAGGTTGCGTTCCGAATCTCCTCCTCTTTCTTTTTTCTATTCTACATACTACATCTGACGATAAAAAGAATCTAGTTAGGATGCAGTAGGCATACTATTGGGACGTACTTTTCTCTCTTATTTCATCATAACATTGCGCCTTGATCTTGCCTCTTGTTTTATATCCGTCGCATCCCCGTTTGTTTTCATAACATGGACCTATAGGCTTCGTCGATGTTACGTCACTTCACGTGCGCACTGGATTGTGGGTCAGAATCGCCCAAATAGGATGCACTTTTCAACACTAACAATCTTGGCCGCATGAAGTAGACCATCCGGGTATTCTAACCATCCTAAATCTGGCCACAAGAATCGGGACATCCTAAATCTTTTTTCTACCAAACTATATAGTAGAAAGTATGCGATTCGGAACGCAACCTTACTTGGGAGGAACTAACCGGCGGAAGTGTTTCGCAATGATCTATTTCATACAGATATAAACAGGCAGCACTAGGCTACTCCACTACAATCAGTTTAATATAGTCTTAAAAAAAATTTCTGACATATTTTGAAATGACGGACAACCCAGTTCAAAGTGCCCCTAACAACCCAGAATTACGACCACCTCTATAAATACCCAATAATGTGTTTACAAAAACTACTCACCATTACTAACACAGGGCAGGACGCTACTAATTATAAGAGATTGTGCACGCCACTGAAATGAAATATATATATACATTTGTTTTAATAATAAAAAGTGTTTATTTATTTATTATTTCTAATAATAAATAAAACCCACCAAACGTTTCTGTTTTTGTTCATTTATTTCTCCAAAATTATTTTGTTACATTTCTGTACAACTCTTTTGCATTTGAACCTGAACATTTTCAATCTCGGCTTCCGTCTGCAGAAAAAAATAAAATGAAACAAAAAAATAGTCCACGAGTCCTCACACATCATCCTCCTCATCATATAGTCTAAACCTGCTGGCCACAAAGGGTAAGGGTGTGTGTGTGTGTGTGTGTGTGTGTGTGTGTGTGTGTGTGTGTGTGTGTGTGTGTGTGTGAAGTTACAGTAACACTGACTGAGCAGTTTCAAAAACGTCTAAAAATAATTAATTAAAAAGGACCTTTGGGAAAATTTTGCACATTTGTCGTCGAACTGCAGAATACCGGTAATTAATTTTTTGTATTTATAGCTAGATTAAAAAATAGTTCATACATTGTCAAATTGTCCCTGAACGCACCAAAAGGACAGGAAAAAAAATTGGATAAAAATAAAGGTGAATTTATTATTTAATTAACAAAACTATTAGTCAACAACTATTTTACTTGTCGAATTGAAACTTTTGGAATAAAAATGTGACAAATTTATCACTATTTTCAGATGTTTTGTATGAAGCAAAAACAATTAAATAAGGTTGAAAATGACCATCAAATAAACTCTGGATTTGACGAAAAACATGAAAAATCCCCACGCCCAAAAAAACCCACAGAAATCCTAGATCTACGCGTTCAGGAGCAGCAGCTGATTGGCAAAGAAAAACAAAACAACATCTCAGGAATGGTTCAGCACTGAAATTCTATTTTTCAAAATAAAACGCACATCAAAATAAACCAGACACATTTACAAATTGGCAAACTGAAATCTCACGGCTAGGAGTTATTTTGAGGCCAGCAGATTCTCACTGAAACATTTCTCATTTGAAAAGGTGCAGCGAGGAACTTCTAAATATTTCTGAAACAGTCAAATTTTTCCTCTGATTATTATGAATTACATGTAACAGCATACGAGACCATCAGTGCAAAGAATGCTATTTTTATATCGTTTTTCTTAATGGCTTTGTCATGGGTATACGCTCACCCAGGAACAACAGCTGACGTGGTAAAAACACTACTGCTTTTGTCCAAAGGGGGGCACTAGAATTAACACAAAGTGAAAGTTCCTCGGAGCACCTTTAAAAGTTGAAAGATTCTCATTTCGCATTTCCCATTAATAAGGATTTTAAACCAACATGTGTTCAAGTCTTGAGTGTCTCCACATTGGATTTAAAGGAATACTTCACCCATACGGAACCGGCGTTCTATCATTATAAAATCACTACTATAATATAATGAATGAGGTTTTTCTTCCCTCAGTCTTCCCTTGGCCCAGCTGTCCTGTTAATCCTAACTCTACATTTTCCCATGTGTGATGTCACACATAGGAAAATGTAGGGTTAGACAGTGAGACCATAAAACACTCTTTCTGCCATTTCTCAGGCTAGGATGAACCGATTTCTAAAATGTTTGCACATTTATACTACATAGGATCTCAGAGTTCAATACACCTTCATATTCCCACCTGTGAAGTAGGTCTTTAAGTCCAAATACAGACACAGAAAACTTGATTTTTATATGATTTCTTTCTTCCCTCGTCCACCCACACATTCGTTTGTTATCAGTGCAAATGAGGTAGACATGACAGAGAGATCTGGTCACACCGATCTACCCATTCAGACTGTGCAAAACCAAATGAGGTGTTTTTTAAATATTTGGGAAACAGAGAGGGAGAGAGAGAGAAAAAGAGAGAGAGATAGAGAGGGAGAGAAAGAGAGAGGGGGGAGAGCGAGAGAGAGAGAGAAAGAGGGAGAGAGAGAGAGAGAAAGAGAGAGAGGGAGAGAAAGAGAGAGAGAAGTGTTCGATGTCACATTACTAAAGGAATAAATAGCTATGAAAGAAATTATTTAAACTCAACCGTTAGAATTTTTTGGATCCATTCTGGAATTTTATTTTACTTTGAAAGGGTGACAAAAAAAGGTTACGCTTATTTTGGTACCCTGGCGAACTTTCGATAGTGGAAGCGCAAATAAATGCGTACCGTACCGAACTTATCAGTGGGAAAAAAGGCTTTAAAAAATCGTTTCAAATTAAAAAAATCTAATCCAATATAATTTATAGCCTAATAATTAATTAATGAGTTCTTAATAATTTCCTTCAGTAACTTGATTTAAAAATTCACTATTTATTCCATATTGTCTTTGAATGACTTCATATCGTACACGTCTGAGGCTCTGTCGTTTTGCAGGTTACAGTATTGTGTGTGTGATTGACTACAGAGAGTGTGAAACAAAAAATAAAACGAAATAAAAACATAAAAATAAAATAAAACATGGCACCAAAACGTCGTGAAACAAATCTGGAAAATAGTATTCAACTCGACTGCGGATGTTCCACGATTTTAATACTGGCTCGAAAATGGAAAAATAAAAATAAAATAAAAAATAAAATGTTGAACGTAGCCCTGCCCAGAACTGTAGACTCCATGGCTGTGTTGTCAAAGCCCTACTAACGTCCTACTCATACTAAAAAGCCCTACTAACGTCCTCCCTCCTACATACTCAACATGTATATACTACACATACTGTCTACTTAACCATCCATTGTGTATGCGAGGTTCGTCGGACCGTTTACACTGAAGTATACAGAAGCAATAAAGAATTTAAAAAGAAAAAAAACTTCTGTGTCGTTTGAAAAGACGCAATGCATTGTGGGGCGGTTGAGTAGGAGAAGTAACCTATCGATCCATACACAAAATCTTCCCGGAAGTTAGTACTCATCCATTTCTCGCCTACACAAACTCGCATACACAACCACAACATACTCAAATTGACTTCAAAATGAGTATGAGTAGGACGTTAGTGTGAGTAGGACATTAGTAGGGCTTTTAGAACACAGCCCATCCCTGAAAACCTCGCCGGGAATGCTGGGTAAAAGTAATCCTTTTTAAAAAAACATTTATATCTATTGTTGCAGTTATTTCTTATAGCTCTATCACAGTAACATTGCGCTTATTCCCCCACCTAGTGGTTAAAATTGGCAATTACATTTTTTTTCTTCTCAAAAACTTAAAAATTAGCATACAACATAAATATAATTCAGACTGCAAGTAGAGGTAATAGTAACAATAATAATAATGATAGCGTCTATTTCGTCTGCGTTCTAGTACAAATTGGATAAAATTCACGTGACAAAATAATTCTTACTCTAATAACACGGCCTCAGTTAGTGCTCTATGTACACTGGAATTTTACAATGCATTTCAAAAAAAGTGTTTCAATCTTCAGTTTACCCGTCCCATTTTAATTTTACAGGTGCCCTTACATGTATTTATATGCATTTATATAAATAGGTAGTGTGCATGGTTATTTTTTGACCCATACAAATGCCGTCTGTACACTAACATACATGCACTCAATTGCTTTTTTTTCCTATTTTTTTTTTCTTATTCTAAACGTAACAATGTACAATTTACAGGTGCAGAAAAAGATTGTGGAAGGGAATAGGTGGAGGTGAGGTGAGACACACACACACACACACACACACACACACACACACACACACACACACACACACACACACACACACACACACACACACACACACACACACACACACACACACACACACACACACACACACACACACACTTTCTGGTACTGCCATTTTGAAAAAGCGATCTAATATTTTAGGTTTTTTTTTGGAGTGAGTGGAGATAAGATTTCTCTTCCGTGTGTGTTCAGTTTCAAAAATGCTTCTTTCCAACAAATTCAAATTCTAGTTTTAATTTTTGATTTTTTTTTGCTTAAAAAGACATCATTAATCCCATTGAGAAACAGCCGAGTTTACAGGTGAGCCTTGAGAGTCTTCTCTGGGTTTAAAGGTGCAGTGTGTAATATGACATCATCAAGAAAGTTCTACAAAGTTCTAGAATGCAACGCTCCCTGGGTAACCCCAACCCTTTAGAATAATAACAGAAGCTACAGTGGCCTTCAAGGACAAGAGCAATTCTAAATTTTAAACAATGCACCTGATGACATTCCAACTATGACACTTTCAAGATGGCGGCACTAGGCCTTGGTCCAAAATATGCAGAAATATGGACATATATGAGACCCTTTCTAAGGGAAAAAATAATAATTCAAAACATTTTTTTCGGCTATCATGCACTAAATTAAATGTACTTATGGATATTATAATTACTTTCTACAAAATCTGCTAGGAAATAAAACCCAACATTCTACACACTGCAGCTTTAATAGCTCAGTGATTCTAAACCCAGGACGATGTTTATGTGGAACGAAATACATCAATAATCACAATATACATTTCTTGATGAGGATTGTAACTACATATTGAGCCACCTTGTGTCCTTTTATCACAAACAGTGACTATTCGTTGAAGTTGTTGGAATCAGATTTTAAAAGTAATTAAGTTTTCATAAAAAAAATTCAAATTTCTAATTAAAAAAGGCTGAAAATCGTGCAAATGAACACAGAAAAACCGATTTTGCAGTGGTGCAATATTGTTTAATGAAATGTGATATTTCTATAATTTAAATTTAATTTTAAAGGGTTAAATTTAGTCAGAAATAGACATCCTTTCACCCACTAACTGTTTATCAAATGGATTTTCATATATGTGGAACAGATTGCGTCGATATCATGATATTAATACATTAAAGGGGGATTTTAACTTTTTTTTTAAACTGTTTTGAAGTTGTTGGAAGCTGAAGTTGCTCTTGTAACTGAACACACACACACACACACACACACACACACACACACACACACAAACACACACACACACCTCTTCTAAAAACTAAAAGACAAACAAGCACACAACCTCCCAAAAAAAAATTAAAATAAAAGTTGTACTGTCTCTTTAAGGATCCTTACAGGTGACAGGTGAGTGGTAGCGTCCGGTCTTGGGTCCAGATGGCAGTGTTTGTTATTATTCATCAACAAAATCTTATCACTAATAAAAAATAGAAGAAATGTGTGTTTTCAGGATACGTCCGTCCCCTCTCGCGCCAAATGTATTTAACAAAAAAAAAAAAAAGAAAAAAAAAAGGGGAGGTTTTACAATTTTTATCGCTATTTACAGGTTTATATTACAGTGGTTTTTCATTTCTAAAGCACCGCTAACCGAGTGGAAGCCCCGCAACTGTCGCTCGCCCGCTCAGTTCGACAGAAACTATAAAATCCTGACGGTCTCGTTAGAGCCTGAATGCATCACAACCTTTAGTTACTGTGCAAAAGGTTACGATGGGACACGAAAAAGAACAAATTATTTTTTGTCCGATTTTTACTTCGAGTTGATTTGTTTTGTTTGTGACGCACAAGGATTAAATTTTATATATTTTTTTCTGTGTTGCTCTGTTTGTTGGGGGGTTTGAAACATAATAATCAAAAGAACGAATCGTACATGGATCCTGTAGTGATGTGTCTTTCCTCTTCCTTTTACATGTGCGTCAAGAAAGGAGAGCTGTCACATCTTCACTTTTAAAAAATAAAAAAATGTTCCGAACTTTTTTTTTTTTCTCTCTAGACATTTCAAACTCTTTTCTCAGGAGTGCAAAATGAAAAAATACAACCAAACTTTTCCTGTGCGTCTTTTAAAAACACATCTACACTTTTAAAATGTCTAAAATTAGGGAAAAGTTTGTTTTCAAGGATGAATTGATATAAAAAAAAATGCTAAAAACTATCTAATGTAACTTGTCTCATGAGTAGGAGAGATGCGACCCGTTAGAGATATGGGAAGTGACGGACGTGCTACGACTCAACCCCCCGTCTCCCCCCGCTCCGTTTGGGCCCGGCCCGCCCGAGGCCGTCCGCCTGAGGGGCTGGGGGCTGTTTCTGAGCGCCATAAGCCCTGGGCCCCTCACGCTCAAATTCCCACCTCCGTACCCGCCCTGGGAGGACGAGGAGGAACTGGAAGCCGTGGACAGTGGACTAGAGTGGGACAGAGATATCGGCGGAGGAGGGGGTGGCGGTGGAAGTAGCGCTAAGGACTGGGAGGACGAGTGAGAGGAGATGTGGTGGTGGTGAGAGTGTGAGTGTGGATGTTGGCTGTGTTG
>OX442364.1:26550282-26592782 GCA_949357725.1 Hyperoplus immaculatus | reverse complement strand
TATGCAGAGAACGACCCGGGCTGGATTCTAACCCGGGTCTGCTGTGAAGAGGACAGACAGACAGACAGACAGACAGACAGACAGACAGACAGACAGACAGAGAGGGGAATGACATGCAGAGAACGACCCGGGCTGGATTCTAACCCGGGTCTGCTGTGAAGACGACAGACAGACAGACAGACAGATAGAGAGGGGAATGACATGCAGAGAACGACCCGGGCTGGATTCTAACCCGGGTCTTCTGTGAAGAGGACAGACAGACAGACAGACAGATAGAGAGGGGAATGACATGCAGAGAACGACCCGGGCTGGATTCTAACCCGGGTCTGCTGTGAAGAGGACAGACAGACAGACAGACAGACAGATAGAGAGGGGAATGACATGCAGAGAACGACCCGGGCTGGATTCTAACCCGGGTCTGCTGTGAAGAGGACTGAGACTCTAAGGGGATGCTCTAACCACTACAGCACAAGCAATTATTGCAATATATATATTTTAATAATAAGCTAAGGTATTACATACAATATGATGGTATAAAAAAAATAAAAATAATGTTTTGTTTTCAAGAAAAGGTTCAACTATGTACATTTGCCTTGGTTTCTATCTGGAAATTAGCTTGGGTTAAAAATAATAATGTTATGATCATAATTAAGTTATAATTAAAAGTAATTCAATACATACACCTTGATAGAAAAAAATGTCCTGCTTTTTGTGAGTAAACGGTCAGACATTTCCAGTGTTATCATCTGTTCATAGCTTCCGTGTTATGCTCCGTGTCCAATACCTCTCTCATGACATTGAATGGCCTTGTGTCTGAATTGTGCTATATAAACTTTCCTTTAACTTTAATTTATCCTCGAGAGACCAATTGAGGGGTGACCCTCATTTTCAATGACGTCGAGATCAAACAAATTCAAAGGAAAAACAACAATACATAAACAATATTCAACGCAAATACATCAAATACACAACAACGGGTGAAGAGAAAAACAATTGAAACATTTACACAGTGGTGAAGTGAACTTGCCTTGACTTGTACATTTCCAGTGTATATATCTGCCATTCACAGCTTCAGTGTTATGCTATGTGTGGCCTACCTCTCTCATCGGATCATTTTTATCCCGTTTTAGGTTTGATAACGTGGTATTTATGTGTATTAACATTCACAGCTCGAGTGGGCCGTCGCGTGTCCCATACCTCTCTCATGAGGTCTTGCTCCAGGTTGTGCCTCGCCAGCAGCATCTTCCTCTTGTACTGTCGACACTGCAGCTCGTAGTACTGCCTCTGTCTCCGTAGCAGACTGGCCTCCTCTTCTGCCTGCATCTGCTGCAGACACTCCTTCTGTCTGATCAGCCACTCCTGCTTCTCCCGCTTAGGGGTCGACTGGTTCTCATTCAGCTCCTGGTTAGGACAAGGAAATAATTTTTTTTTTTTTTAAAAGATTTATTTTTTTTTGGCATTTTCAAGCTTTATTTGATAGTACAGAGTTGAAATGGAAGGGGGGGGGGAGGAGAGAGAGAGAGAGAGAAGAGAGAGAGAGAGAGAGAGAGAGAGAGAGAGAGAGAGAGAGAGAGAGAGAGAGAGAGAGAGAGAGAGAGAGAGAGAGATGACCTGGAGTGAAAGTCTACGGGTTGGATGTGAACCCGCGATATCCAATACGCCATCGGAGCGCTCGAAAAGGAAACATATTTAAAATGAAGACATTGGAAGGTACAAATGCTGTTGTGTCGTGGGATTTTTCTTACATTTAAAAACAATTACATCGTCAATCATCACAGATCAAAACCGAATAGACAAATGAAAGAATGCAAAAATAAATAAAGAAAAATTAAAAAATAAAATAAAGAAAATAAAAATAAAAGGGTGGGGGAGTTAGTTCTAGGAATCAATCAGTAATTTTTAATGAAACAAAAATAATCATCCCTAAATAAATTATTGTTAGAAATTGAACAAATCCTGGATACATTTTTTTTATTAAAGCAATGACTTAATTTGTGTTCTTAAGATGGTGCATGTGTTTGTTTGTGTGTGAAAGAAAAAAGACATTAAAAACACAACATGACTGCTCTGGTTTGGAGAAAGCAAACCATCATGAACGTTGATGCTGTATAAGTGTCATCTCTCTCTCACCTCTTTGAGTTGGTCTTTGCGCTGTCTGTACTGTCGTTTCTGAGAGTCCAGTAAACTAGTCAGCTCCTTCTTCTGCTGACCCAGAATGTGCTGCTGGAACTTCTTCTCTTCTGCCAGAGCCGCTTTAGTCTGGAGGGAAACACAAACCAAGATATTAGTGCTGATACTAACACAGCCGCAGTTCCAATAAGTGCTGAAATGATTTCATAATAATTGTAATAACAAATTCCTTTTAACACCACACATTTTTTTTGACGATCGATAAACATGTGCACGTTCTGTTAGTCTGACCCTCAGCCTGCACTGTAGTCTGGGAAATCAGGAAGCGATCCATGAGAAGAAATGTATAAAGAACAGGCTCTTCTGAACGGCAAGTTGAGCTTCAACGCTCTAATCATTTTAATGGATTGACAGCCCTAAATCTAACACACCAAGTCTTGTTCCTCTCACACACGAGTCATGAAAGAGCAAAGCATTGTGGGTAGAACTTGCCTCGTCTGACACAGACAGACACAGACACACACACACACAGACACACACACAGACACAGACACACACACACACACACACACACACACACACACACACACCTCCTTCTCCAGGATGGCCTGATGCTTCTTGACCAGCTTGTCGGCCTCCGTGGAGAAGCTGTTCCTCTGGTTCTCCAGCTCTTTGTCCAGCTTCAGTTGGTGTTCGTCCATCTCGGCCTTCAGCTTGTTCTCCAGTCCCATGAGCTGCTTCTGGTGCTGCCGCCTCATCCTCTTGTAACCCGACATCTGCTCCCTCAACGCAGAGCCCTGCTCGTGCTCCTGGATCTGACGGGTTACCTGGGAGGGACAGGGGGAAACACTCAGTAAATTAACATGCACGTTTTATTTTAAAGTTTTTCACAATATGTTTATTTTCTTTTTCCTTTTTTCCCACAACACAATGAAACAAAACATTACAACAAAAAACAAAAACATAAATAAAAAAAGGACAAAAAATAAAAAAAATAAATAAATACCATGTTCTAGTGATGGTGAGATGAAGCCCCGTGAATGTGTCGAATCTTTCTGGCCAAATGCTTCGCCAAAAAGCCTGATCAACAAAGCCCCATTTAACAGCTCATTTAGGAGTACTGACATCTGCTGGTATGTTACGGTAGTGGCTCTCTTATTTCACGTAGCGAGCATAGATAGTATATAAAGTGAGGCAGTCGCATGATTTCAGAGAACGGGGCTTCGTTTGTCTTTAGTCACGTGGTACTGTGACAAACGATACAGGCCTCGAGACAGGCATCATCTGGACACGCCCCCTTTGAGCGACACAGGCTTCTGGGCTTTCGTGTCGGACCTAACATCACTACCATGTTCCCATCCGCCTTACATGCACAGTTAAGGTGAGCTATGGTTACGTATGGATAACATTACAGCTCTGTACATTTCGTATGGCTTCTGTTGTTCTTCTGGTAGCATTAATGCTATTTAGCTTCTGGGTTGGAAACACTGTGGAAAATGCTCAGAGCCCCTTTGGCCAGTTAATGGAAAGATTGGGCTGATTTAATTCAGCTTTCCTCCTCTATAGATATCCCAGCTGTTGGATAAAGGCGACTGTGTGCTCAGTAACAATGTATTTAGCAAAGAGAAAATCTGACACTAAGAGAGAATAATTATTTTGGACTAATCTACAGCAGCCCTAAAAAAAGGATTCATCTAGTAATGAGTAAAGAACAAAACAAATATTTGAAACAGCACATAAGCTGCATGAGTTTTTTTTTTAAAAGGTTTTTTCTACCTTTATTTATACAGGTAAATCCCATTGAGACCGGAGACTCTTTTGCAAGGGAGACCTGTTCCCATTTATACGTTACCATTCACACACCGATAGCAGCAGGCTAACTATCGACATTCACACCAGGCAAGGTGGGTGAAGTGTCTTGCCCAAGGACACAACAACCATGACACAAGTGGCAGGGCGGGGATCGAACCTCCAACCCTTTGATCATCAGCCGACCCGCTCTACCACCTGAGCCACAGTCGCCGTCATTGGTAGAGTTCACTAACCAATGAGGCTGTCCTGATGGTGGCGAAGTGGTCTCTGTTGCGGTAGTAAGCTCTGCGGCGCCCGGCAGAGGGAGCCTGAGGTTGGTCCATCTCCGGCTGGTACGGGTCGTCATAGATGTTATCCTGGTTCTGAGGGAGAGGGAGGTCAAAGGTCAAACACTTTAAATTCACAAGAAAAAACATTTTAAACTAATTAAGGACAAGTCTTTACTCTATGTAAAAAAAACTGAGTTAGGAAAATATCTCATGCTGTTACAAGGAGCGTTTAGTACATATCAAATCAGGGAACTTTTATTGAGTTTTTTTTAATTTAAAAGGTGCACTGTGTAACTTTGTGTGTGTCAGAGAAGTGAAACATTTTCTCATGTATATTCTAATAACTGAATAAAAAAAACTTTCCTCACAGGAAAATGTAGATCCCGGGAACACTGTTTGAAGTTAGAAAGCTTCCTGAAAAGTTACTGTTTCACTGTTGTTGTTGTTTACAGCAGCAGGGCCCACAGTTTGGTTCCGGATGCCTCATTATGATTAATGATAACTATTCAATACTAAGAATTGCATGTAGAGAAAATATGTTTTGTAAACTAACTGGAGGCTCTGTGAAGGTAATCAAATCCCTGCTAAACTGCATAGTGCACCTTTAAGTAAAGTAACAACACCCAAATTGATCTAATGTCAACCAAACTTTTCCTGTATATAATAAGGTAAATAAAGCAAAAAAGAGCTGTATTTTGAAGAACAGTCCCATATGTTAGTATGTATTTACCATAGGGCAAGTCACAAACAGTGAAAACTTTAAAATATGACTTGGGCCATTATTTTAAGAGGTATTAGTGGTGTATTTACCATGGGTCTGTGTATGATGGAGGAGTTGGAGGTGACCGTGTGCTCTCCCTCCTGCATCATGGCCATCTCGTTGCTGCTGTCGTCTGATGCGTCGGCCAGACTGTTGACTGAGCTGCTGTGTGAGCTGGCTGATATGGACATACTGGGGACGGACTGGGAGCTCTCCATACTGTTTACTGTGCCCGTCCGCAACAAGTACTGCTCCACCTCCTAAAGCAAGGGGGGAGAGAGACAGAGGGAGGGAGAGAGTGAGAGGGAAGGGGGAGGGAGAGGTGGGGAGGGAGAGGGGGGAGAGAGAGGGAGGGGGGCGAGAGGGAGGGAGGGAGAGAGAGAGGGAGGGAGGGAAGGAGAGAGAGAGTGAGAGGGGGAGGGATGGAGGGAGAGAGAGGGAGGGAGGGAGGGAGAGAGGGATGGAGGGAGAGGGAGAGAGAGGGGGGAGGGAGGGAGAGAGGGAGGGAGAGAGAGAGAGGGAGGGAGGGAGAGAGAGAGAGAGAGGGGGGAGGGAGGGAGAGAGACAGAGAAAGACAGACAGACAGACAAACAGACAGACAGACACAACTGATTTAGTTCAAGTTTAGACATTCTTTGCGGGGTAACAGTCCTTAACTAGTAAAATTCAAGTGCTCTTACATCACTTTCAAGACAAAAGCTAAACTTTTTGAAGGACCCCAAAGCTTTAAGTATTTGGGGTTTTTCAACTAAACTCTTTCTGAATCTCAATCTCAATCACATCATTGTCTGTTAGTCTACCTCTGTTATCTAGAAATGTTGTTAAATGGGACCGACATGCTGTCCTTTACGAGGGACTTTACAATATTGTTAGACCGCTGGATACAAAAAACCTGGGTCTTTGTTTAAGAAAAAATTAGGTAAGATAATTATTAATATAAAGTTATATATTAATATTTAGTTCGACTGTCCCAACAAACACCTTGTATATCGGGGCACTTGTAGAGCAGTGGGTCTACGGGCATAGGCCTCTCCGCAGACCCAGGTTCGAATCCCGCCCCCGGGTCAGTTCTCTGCATGTCTTCCCTTCTTTGCCCCATTTCAACTCTGTCTCTCCAAATCTGAATAATAAAGCTAAAATGCCCCCCCCCCCCCCCCAAAAAAAAAAAAATCTGTGTAAATCGCATTCATTCACACACACTCTGCCCCCCCCTCACCTCCTCATCGTCCCCCCCCTCCGTCACAGGTCCGTTCTGCTGCGTCTCTTGAAACAGAATCTTCTTCATCTTCCTGTACTGCAGGTTGTCCAGCTCACGCACTGCGTCTTTAGTCCGCGCTATCAGGTCCATCACCACCGTCAGCGGGCGCTCACGACACAAGAACCGGTGCTGTGTAGAATAGAATATAAGAATCAATGAATGGTTTATTTCAGTCATAAATTATATGGAACAAACTAAACAATGTGTGTGAATGTGCAACTGAAAAAAAAAATAAAAAAAATAAAAAATCTCAATTTATTGTTTACAGCAATTAATTTCACACAAATTAAAATCAATCTATCATTATCGGGAAAAAGGATGAATTCCAAGGCTGTCTTTGAATATCCTACATAATCCATTAAATTACCAAGAAAAATCCACAGCAAGATAAAGTGAAACATTTTAATTCACTGCCATTTCTAATCAGTAATTCTGTTAAATTTTTGTCCAACCGGTGCTGTATAGAATATAATGTTATATAAGAACGAATGAATGGTTTATTTCAGTCAAACATTATATGGAACTATGGAAAATGAATAAAGTTGTGTGAATTTGCAAGTGAAAAAAAAGTTTATTTTAGATTCATTTATTTAACTCGAAATAAAATTCATACGATTGACAATTGAAAAAGAAAAGGACTAAGATAAATTCCAAGGCGTATTTTTGATTACTTATCATTATTTCCGTTAGATTTTAGTCTACTCCTCTTTAGAATACTTAATTATTTTAAATAAAAAATTATGACGGATAGTGTTTATTCAGAATCAGAAAAACTTTATTTATCCCAAGAAGGGCAATTTAGTTCATAGTTCCAGTCTCACAGTAAAAAAAATATAATTTAATTACGGCTGTCAAATTAACGCGTTCATTTCGATTAATTAATCACAGAAAAATTAATGCGATTAAAAAAAAATAACGCGGATTAATCGCACTTCTATATTGCCCTTTGACCCGGTGCAAAAGAGGTGAGACGATAGCGGAGAGAGACGAACGGTAGCCTATAGGCCTACAGTTGTTTATAAACAGGCATAAAAGTGTCATATAAGTGTGCGATTAATTTAGATTAATTAATCACAGAGCCTGTAATTAATTAGATTAATTTTTTTAATCGCTTGACAGCCCTAAATGTAATAAATACTATAAATAGCAGAAAGAGGTTGACATAAACATGTATCAAACAGCAGTCCAACAAACACATTCAACTCACATTCATTTCAACCTGTCATCAACAACCACCCAGCTACTTGATTTATCTATCAATGCAGAGTGTGTTTGTGTGAGGCCGGCCCTTACATTGAGCAGCACGTCCGAGGTGGGCCGGTCCTGGGGAATCTTCTGCAGGCAAGAGTCAACAAAGTTTCTAAAGGAATCAGACCTAAGAGAGAAAAAAATGGGATAAAATAATTTGACTTTTTTTCAAGCACAGTCATAAAGAATTTTACAATGTATGTAGGGCTGCAACTAACGATTATTTTGATAATCGATTAATCTGTCGATTATTGTCTAGTCTCGGTCTGTAAAATGTCAGAAAATGGTGTCAGAAAAATGTTGACGTCCTCAAATGTATTGTTATGTCCAAAACACACAGATATTTCAGTTTACTGTCATAATAGGATTAAAGAAACCAGAAAATATTCACATTTGAGAAGCTGAAATCAGAGAATTTGGAAATGTTTTATTAAAAAATTACTCAAATATTAATCGATTATTAAAATAGTTGGCGATTATTTTAATAATCGATTAATAATCGATTCGTCGATTAATCGTTGCAGCTCTAAATGTATGTAGACAATGTATAGAAGGGTCAACATTAAGTAAAGGTTCCCACCAGTGATTGGACATGAGGATGGGGCTCTCGTTCTGGGCGATGTGATATAAGGCACTCATAGCATTCATGTTGAACAGCGGGGGCTTCCGCTCAGCTGAGGAACAACAACACAAAGATATTTAGTTTTATATTGATGTCTATGTCATGACATCATTGTGGAATAAATTACTTTTTATTTAATAATTTTTTTTAAAGTTAAAAAATAATAATAAATGTTAACAATATTTGAGGTGAGATTTCCTTTACAGGCATCGAGTTTATTTTATTCTTTTTTTTTCTTTTTTAAAAAAAAAAATCTCACCTGCACAATTAGTTTCTTTTTAAATGTTCCTTTGTATGTGTATTTATATATGTTATATTCATTTAGCATATGTTTTTTAGTGTTTTTATTGTGCAAATAAGTAAATATATAAAAGTTAAATAGAAATCTGTATTTAACTTAAAGACCAAAGCATGAGACTGCAGCTTGTACCAATAGCCTGTGTATAGAATAGGTACTAATAGACTGTATATAAACAGGTCGTACCCAGTTCTATGGAGGTGATGCCCAGTGACCAGACGTCCACCTTCCCATCGTACTGTCCCTCGTCCATGGCTAAGATCACCTCTGGAGCCATCCTGGTGAACACAACACAGCACGGAAGACTTAAGTGATGGGGCGATAAAGGAATTATGATAAAAAGCACTAGGAAACGGGGCGCTCCGGTGGTGTAGTGGATAGAGCGCGTACCATATTGGGTTAGGTAACGATTTTTATTTTTTTTTTTCAAGCATTTTATTTAAATAACATTTAATTTAATGTTACATTTAATAACAAACAACCTGAACAGATTTGAACACAAAGAACAATATAAGCAACATGAATAAATAAATAAATAACCAAAGATAGCCTGTAACATCTCTCTTCTCTGAAACAAAATAATACTGTTGAAAAATGAAAAATATTGACCTACGCCGTAAACCAAAACTCAAGTTAGAAAACAAATAAACACTTAACTGCTACAGCTTCCTTCACCAAACCTTTTATCCAAAACTTAAACCTAACAAAAAAAAATTAAAATCACTTGGTTCAATACACATATCGTTACAGCCCTAATGCTGGTACATTAAATACAAATACAAATACATTCAAATTGGCTAATTTAAACAGACTATCTTGGATCTGCCAAACTCTACTTGTAACTGTTTTAATTAGGCTATATTGTACTTTATTCCTTTTAATTGCTGCCACTCTTCACCACTTTGTAAATGTTTCAATTGTTTTTTTTTCTCTTCTCTTCACTTGTTGTGTATTTGATGTATTTGCATTGAATATTTTGTATGTATTGTTGTTTTGAATTTGTTTTGACTCGACGCCATTGTAAATGAGGGTCACCCCTCAATTGGTCTCTCGAGGATAAATAAAAGTTGAATGAAATGAAAATGAAATGAAACATTTATATTTTGAACCCTCACCAGTACGGCGTGCCCACAAAGGAGTTTGCCGGAGCCACGATGGAAGCAGAACCAAAGTCCCCGAGCTTCACCTGACCGGGTTCAGTCAGCAGGATGTTTCCAGCTTTCACGTCCCTGTAGCAGAGAGAGAGAAGGAGAGGCAGAGGTTAGCAGCTACAGTCACTGCCACACACACACATAAAGATGCTTGTTGGACATGTTGTGACGGCGCAGGTGTTTGTGTATGTTGTTACAGGAAAAAACTGCAATAAATATATTGTTTGAAGAATTTTTAAAATAAAAAATAAAAAAAAAGATGCTAGTTAGACCATAAAAACTAGGAGAGAGAACGCAGAAGGAATAAGTTAGCAGCTACACACATAAAGATGCTAGTTAAGACCATTAAAACATTTTTTATACACATTTCAGAATTAACCATGACGCGTGGTAGCCCTGCAAGATTAGCAATATATAAGACCTTAATGTTTGAATTAAAGGCATACGAGGTAATTCTGGAGGAGAGAGAAAGCAGATGTTAGCAGATGAAGTGACTGTCACACATAAAGATGCTAGTTTGACATGCTGTGACAGGTGTTGTTAAAAAAAAACTGCAATAAAGATGCTAGTTAGACCATTAAAACATTCCTATACACATTTCAAATTAACCATGACGCGTGGTAGTCCTGCAAGATTAGCAATATATAGGAATGTAATATTTGAATTAATACACAAACCACACAGGTAGGAGGCAGCATATAGTTCCCTTCCCTTTGCTTTGATTTTATAAATTCAACAACATAATTGTGCTATTTTCAAAACTTTTTGTGGTTACTTTCTAGTCTATTGACTGTCCTACCGGTAAAACTGTCACTGCAGGTTTGTCTGTGGTTAAACCGGCAGTGTGTAAAATTTGGGGTTTTATTTCCTAGCAGATTTTGTAGAAAGTAATTATAATATCCATAAGTACATTTAATTTAGTGCATAATAGCTGAAAAAAACGTTTTGAATAATTTTTTTTCCCCCTTAGAAAGGGTCTCATATATGTCCATATTTCTGCATATCTTGGACCAAGGCCTAGTGCTGCCATCTTGAAAGTGTCATAGTTGGAATGTCATCAGGTGCATTGTTTAAAATGTAGAATTGTTCTTGTCCTTGAAGGCCACTGTAGCTTCTGTTATTATTCTAAAGGGGTGGGGTTACCCAGGGAGCGTTGCATTCTAGAACTTTGGAGAACTTTCTTGATGATGTCATATTACACAATGCACCTTTAAGTCTAAGATAAAGTGGATTTTATAGTAACGTACAAGGGCCTAGTATCGTACGGAAACAACATGCAATCACTGAGGTTGCGTTCCGAATCGCATACTTTCTACTATATAGCTTGGTAGAAAAAAGATTTAGGATGTCCCGATTCTTGTGGCCAGATTTAGGATGGTTAGAAGTACCCGGATGTCCTACTTCATGCGGCCAAGATTGTTAGTGTTGAAAACTGCATCCTAATTGGGCGATTCTGACCCACAATCCAGTGCGCACGTGAAGTGATGTCACATCGACGAAGCCTCCATATGAAAACAAACGGGGATGCGACGGATATGAAAGCAAGAGGCAAGATCAAGGCGCAATGTTATGATGAAATAAGAGAGTAAAGTATGTCCCAATAGTATGCCTACTGTGATGGAAGTTCTGTTAAGGTTGGAGGTCAACTCAGGTGGAAGAATATTTCAGGAGACTTGGACGAATTATGAAGCAATATTTATTACAGACTTGGCCGAAGGAGAACCGGACTGCAACTCTCGTGACTTGCACTTCAATTCTGACAAACTCATGCTTAGAGCTGTGTATTAACCTCGAGCTATCTCTACCACCTCCCCGACTCGGGAACCAAGCGTACCAATGTTTTGGTTCAGAGCTGAACACAGTGAACCATAACATTCTGGAGTCTAAGGAGATGAGACTTTATCTATACAACTGACCTAAGTGTCTCCTAACAGGCTCCAAGGCTGACCTAGAGTCTGTGAGACAGACACACAAGATAGGCATATATGACCTATTAATCTTTACCATTAATATTACAACTAAAGACCCAAAATTCCCTCACACCTACTGCATCCTAACTAGATTATTTTTATCGTCAGATGTAGTATGTAGAATAGAAAAAAGAAAGAGTATGCGATTCGGAACGCAACCTGAGTTTTACAAGATAAGCTTTTTTGTGTGTGCAAAATGTTTCACAATAAAGGCCTTGATAGGAATGGGAGGGTCCGTGTACAACTCACTGAAACACCAGAGGGCTTTTAATTTGAAAGAGACAAAGGAGATTGTTTGAGTTTGTATTGACATAATAAAGCTGTAACAATGAGGAAAACTCCCTCCTCTGTCCCATATCTCTCTCTGCTCCTGCTCTCTGTCTTGTGCTGTCTGAAAGTGAGACGTATAGAGAGACGCACAGACAGACAGACAGACGTACAGACAGACAGACAGACGTACAGACAGACAGACAGACGTACAGACAGACAGACCAAAGCCTCTCTCCTTCTCTTCTTTGCATTTCTCTCGCATTCAAAAACCCTAAAACCATGGATCCGATCAACTGGTCTTTCAGCGCAATCGATCAAATCTACTCGACGATGAAACAGGGCCGAGGGGAGCCCGCCTGCCCTGACGGGACGTTTGCAGCGGGAAACGCCATGGATTCCTGGGGCAAGTGGAGGCCTTTGTGTCTCTCTATACTCTCCGTCGAGGATGTTGAAGACGTCTACATCATCGCTATCATGATAACAGGATTCCTGCTGCTTGGAGTTTCCTTGTTCCTGTGCTACGGCGAAGTTAGCAAGGCGATGGCAACGTGTTTGGCTAGTGAGAAGAAGCTGCGCGTCATTGAGGGGGGACTGGCTGTCAACACTCAAGAGATTTCTGGACTTATTCGCAAGATGGACGCCATTCTGGAGCAGTTGGACAGGACGTGTGAAGGGGTAGAGGGACCACCACCACCACCGATATTCGGCTATTTGGAATATACAGAGAGTACCGCAGAGAAATAAGCCAGACAGAAAAAATTTGGGCCCGTCCCAAAACAATTCGGTATCTTCATTTCGGCTCCCCCACTTCGGCCTTGGAAGGTTGCTATCTCTCCACTGTCCTGGATGTTATGCAGTCAGAGTATTTTTATGGAAATTAATATTGTGTGAATATATGAGATATATTGTATTGTCCTAAATTGTGAATCTTCATACAATAGACAAAACATTTCTGACCTTAGTTTTGTGTAAGATAAAGTCAGGTTGTTATAAGTAAGATAGTATGTACTGCCGACTCGGTAGCGCCATCATGTTTGTTATGTCTCACTATTCCGACCCTGAAAATCTATTTACGTAGGACGAGGTTTGTGCGTAATTAGATTTCACTATAACTTCTCTGTCTGACTGCCTATCGGAGGTCATTTCATTACAAACCCCTTACTGTATTGTTGACTTGACTCACGTTTGCAAACATTAAAGACCTGTCCATTTTGTATTTAAACATTGTGTCATCTGGTATTAATTGCCTGATTCTCGTCTTTTAAAGGTTGATATTTCAATTCCACGACAGTATGCATTGCCAACTTTGAGAATTCCTAATAGTATGCAGGACTATCTCTACAGTATTGACCTTCCATGTCTATTTCAGCCAATATGAAAGCCAGCTGGATAACGTAAAGCTCTGTTAACAATCCGCTTGTATGAAATGAAGCTCTGGGGAATTGCAAATTTTGTCTTTAAAGCCCTACTTCACCGATGGGAATATGAAGGTCTATTGAACTCTGAGATCCTATGTAGTATAAATGTGCAAAAACTTTATAAATCGGTTCATCCTAGCCTGAGAAAAGGCAGAAAGAGTGTTTTATGGTCTCACTGTCTAACCCTACATTTTCCCATGTGTGACATCACACATGGTAAAATGTAGGGTTAGGATTAACAGAACAGCTGGGCCAAGGGAAGACTGAGGGAAGAAAAACCTAATTAATTTTATTATAATAGTGATTTTATAATGAGAGAACGCTGGTTCCATATGGGTGAAGTATTCCTTTAACATGTGTAGAAGAAATACTCCATATCTACTCTATGTCGTCTGGCCAAGTGTTACTGCATCTTGGGAATGTTTTTGTATTATATTCTGAGGAAGATTCTATGTTTTTTTTGTTTTTTTTTTAAGATTTTATTTTATGTGAGACAATACAATAAACCACACAGTGAAACAGGACATAGATAGACACACATAAAGAAATAAAATAAAAATTAGAAGAGTAAAGTAAAATAAAACTAGCAGTTGCAGTGCAAAAAGTTTTTTCTCAGCCGAGCTAAGGGTCTAAGGGCAGGGGGTGTCATACTGTATGGAATGTAAAGCCCACTGAGGCAAATGTCTATTTGTGATATTGGGCTACACAAATAGAACTGATTTGATTTGATAAACCAAATATTTTTATCAAATAGTAGGGAATTAGATATACAGCATTTCAACATAGGGGTTAAAATCAGGGCTAATGTGGTTAAAACAGACTGTGGTTTCTGTTGTGAGTGTTATCACCTTCATCACTGGAGCATAACAGTGAAACACACGCAGCAAATTCCTGTTTTTTAGTTTCAACTTGTAGGAACAGGTAAAACTCCCTGGAAGAATGAAATCTTTTTTGTTGTTGTAGTAAAGCCTCCTGTAGTGTGTAACCACAAAGATGTATTTGTTTTGTAGATACTGCCAAACTTATAAAAGGCAGTTTGCAGGGTTGGTTAAAGTAGTAGTGCGTGTATGAATTTGAGTTTGAATCCGACCCATTCTCCTCTCTCTCTCCAAACTGTCTAATAAAGTGTAATAAAGCAAAAAAAAAAAAAGATATACATATATATAAAAATCTAAATATGTGAGTGTGAGGTGAGAATGTTTTTACCTGTGTATCATGTTGTGAGAGTGGAGATAAGCTAAACCCAGCAGAGCACCATGGACTATAGCAGCGATCTCTATCTCCTGCAGCGGCTTCTTGTGAACTGCAAACACAAGACGACAAACAGAGAGAGAGAGAGTCACACACAGCAAGACACTGATATCTAGATAATAGAAATAATAGAAATAAGTCAAAGTCAAAGTTTGTTATTGTCAGTTCTGATATATGCAAGACAGACGTCAGAATCAAAATGGTGTTTATCACTGACCCACAGTGCAGTAGGAACGATAGAAATACTGAGGCTGCGTTCCAAATCTCCTCCTCTTTCTTTTCTCTATTCTACATACTACATCCGACGATAAAAAGAATCTAGTTAGGATGCAGTAGGCATACTATTGGGACATACTTTTCTCTCTTATTTCATCATAACATGGCTCCTTGATCTTGCCTCTTGCTTTTGTGTCCGTCGCATCCCCGTTTGTTTTCATATGGAGGCTTCGTCGATGTTACGTCACTTCACTTCACGTGCGCACTGGATTGTGGGTCAGAATCGCCCCAAATAGGATGCAGTTTTCAACACTAACAATCTTGGCCGCATGAAGTAGGACATCCGGGTACTTCTAACCATCCTAAATCTGGCCACAAGAATCGGGACATCCTAAATCTTTTTTCTACCAGACTATATAGTAGAAAGTATGCGATTCGGAACGCAACCGTAGAGTAGAATAAGATAAACCTGAACAATATTTACGTTAGACACAGTTTATATAAAATAGAATAGAAAGTAAAAAGTAGATAAGTTATAATTAAATCTGCAATGTTTTGAAAAATATTTACAATATGCAATCAACTGGATTAATTAGAGTTAAGCGTTTTAACGAACCTTCGATGAGGTCGGAGGCCGAGCCGAGGCAGTACTCCATCACCAGCTGAGGAGGAAAGAATACAACTCGATTATTTTAAAGCTGGGGTATGTGATTTCTGATTGGTCAAAGTTAACATGAGCTGTAAACATTGACCAATCAGAGCGAGGCTCCGATTCTCTGTTCTTATTGGCTGTTGGGACAGTCCATTCACTTTGGCACGACTTTGTTGGTGTGTAGAGCGTGTCAGGGAGGGACCATAGGGGAGGGACCAAAGAGAACAAGTGGAGCGGTTGAGGTATTTGGATTCAAATCTCTATCCCAACTGCCATTTTCTCTGCCAAAATGGTGTCTTGTAACAGGTAAATCCATTCATGTTATCATATAAGTCAATGTGCATTTTCTAGGTGTATTGAATCTGATAATTCCCCCGCTGATGCGTACCCATGCTGTGTGCTCCTTCAGGTAACATCCTCGGTACTCGATGGTGTTCGGGTGGCGAAGCTTCTGCAGGAACTTGACCTCTTTGATGATGTCCTGCCATTTCTACACAAGAACAGAATCTGTTAGATTATTATCCATCATAGCCACACTTTTGTGACTTAGGCTACAGAGCAAACTTGTGAAAAGTTTTCCCAAAATACAAGGCTAATAGGGAGAATTTATTTGAAATTTAGCATTAAAAAGACAAACACATTTTAATATAGAAGGTTTAAACGTGGAGGCAGCGATTCGTGCAAAGGTTGGTTTTCAAAATTAATTTGTCAAATCTCCTCACATTCCGCTACCTGTATTTACTGTGTGTGAGATGATGGGGGAAAAATCTGGTGCTAATACACAGTTAATCGTCATGCTGCTATGCTTTGCTTACATAAAATAAACATTCATACCAGTTTACAGAGCCTAGGCTGTGTATTAACACTGGATTTTTTTTTTTTTTTGGAATGGACAGTTAGCAGATCATGAGGAGATATTCACTGATTTGGACAAAAAGTAATATTGGCAATAAGCGTTCTCCAGAATCACTGACTCCACCTTTAAAACTAAAATGAGAAACATATTTAAAATAGAAGAATTGAATGTGTAAAGACCTTAACAATTAATAAAATCTAAATAATTCCGAGAGTGTGAGCAAAGAAAATGCCTGTGTACGGAGGAGGGAGGGACTCGTTTGTGGTGTGTGTGTGTGAGTGTGTGTGTGTGTGTGTGTTACCTCGTTGGTCTGCTTGCCGCTGTAGGACATCTTCTTAATAGCCACCACCTCATTGTTACGGATATCTCGGGCCTGTTGAGACAAAACAGGGTTATCAGTTGAGCGTTATACACACACACACACACACACACACACACACACACACATAGTGAGACGCGCACACACACACACATACAGTGAGAGACATACACACACACACGCTCAGGCACACACATACACAAACAAACACACAGTCAGATGCACACACACACACACACACACACACACACACACACAGGTTAAACGGGTAAATCAGATAAGATCATTCTTCTTTAGAATCAAGCAGGGGTTGACACTAAGGTTTCAAATGCACTTGCCCATAGGGCAAGTACAGGTAATGTTTTACTTGCCCGAATGTTGTGTTCACTTGCCCAAAAAAAAACTAAAAAACTGTTAAACAATGATATATACAAATAGGCTAATTGAATTATACATTTTAGCGATCTCTTATCTCTTAAATGCAAACACTGCTTACTAGTCTCATCCTGACCACATAAAACGAACAACAATTCATATAAGCCTAGATATCATGACATCACACACTACACCAAGCGCTTGGTCCTGCTGCAGCATCGTGAAAGGGCCTCTTTTTGCCATGCACCTTGCCCAGGGGCTCAGAAAACTCAGTCTAGCTCAGAGTCAAGCTGAATGTTAGCTTCCACAGAAAAATTTTACTTATTTAAAACGGTCACATTGTGCCAAAAAGTGATTGTGTGCCATAAAATTATTAAAGTCCACCATGTTAAAGCTATTGCCCAGTTACACTGTAAGTAAGGAGGGGGATCATTCATTGCTATTCATATTGATACCATTATAAAGACTCCACAATCCAAATCTTTATCAATACCTTTCTATTATTTTGTTTAAAGAGAACTGGTATTATTGCTTTAATTGCTTACAAGATGAGCAGAGCTCTGGATAGGACTTTAAGCATGTCATAATTCCATCTTTAGGCCTACTATTTAGTTTATATTGCTGGGAAAACAAGTTTTTTTACCCAAACTGTAGGCTATTATTCAAGCTTCCCGCGAAAAACTCAAATTTCTTATTTTCTTGATGTTACATTTGAACACATCATGATGTAATTTTATTGACCTTTGCCTAATAATCATTTTACTGAGCCGACCTGAACACATCACATTTGAACCGTTTGCGATTTTTTTTAGCTAACTAGGTCTTATCCTGCATATTTTAATATGGATTTAAAAACTATCCGTTTTTTTAACTGCGGGACTTGTCACTAGCTACAGTCTCTCGTTTGTTGATCACCGCTGCATTGAATGAATGATGAGACGGTGCGGAGCCCGTCTGCAGCGGCAGCGGCTCAGCAGACAAGAGTTTTTTTTTTTTTTTTGGAGACGGAGCGGGTGGAAGGAGTTTCTTCAAGACATTCGAAGGTAGAACAGTTTTACAGTCCATGATGCGGTCCAGTGATGGAATAATACGCTGAAGTAGGCCTAATTAGATGAAGATGACCCGACTCGATATTTAAAATTATATAATGTGACCTAGCCTACTGGACTCCATAGCGGTATCGATAAGCTCAAACGTTATTGATTTCTGGGTTTTGAATATAGCGGAACCAGGTCCGTAGGATAGAGCCGGCTTTCGGAACGTAGACAGCGAAACTGCGCGCACACAGGCTGTGTGTGTGTGTGTGTAGTGTGTGTGTGTGTGTGTGAGAGAGAGAGAGATAGAGAGATCGAGTGCGAAAGAGCGACCGTGATGCTGCTGGCTGCCGCGCGCAGCTGCTCAATTGCGAATATAGCCGATCTATTTTGTGTGATTTAGCGAAAAAAAAATGTTTTGCAGACTGTAAAACACATGAATACATAGCCTAGACTACAGACAAACCCTCTAAAATCCACTTGCCCGTCCGGGCAACCAAGAAGCAATCTCAACTTGCCCAAACATTATTTTCAGTTGCCCCGGGCAAGCGGGCAACCGTTAGTGTCAACCACTGATCAAGTGAAGTCAAGAGCCAAAACCACAAGAGTTCCTTTCACTTTCACATTGTACATATTCAACACCACAACCTTTTTCTAACCTTTATTTTACCTTATGCTTCCTTTATCAAATTTGTTATATTTTCCATGTTATCTGCTTATGCTTTATGTCCCACAGCCCGGTCTGAGCTGGGAAAGACAGCTTTTAGCTTCAGTGCCCCAGACTCCTGGAACAACTTACAGCAACAAATTAAACTAAATACCTTCATATCCTTTAACCAATTTAAACAAACTCTTAAATCTGCCAAACTCTACCTGTAACTGTTTTAATTAGGCTATATTGTACTTTCACCCATTTCATTTTAATTGCTGCCACTCTTCACCACTGTGTAAATGTTTTTTTTCTCTTCACCTGTTGTTGTGTATTTGATGTATTTGCATTGAGTATTGTGTATGTATTGTTGTTTTTCCTTTGAATTTGTTTGAACTCGACGTCATTGTAAATGAGGGTCACCCCTCAATTGGTCTCTCCAGGATAAATAAAAGTTAAATGAAATGAAATCTTTTCATGTTCATTTCAATGCAATTTACTAAGATACCGTGAACACTATTAAAGGTGCGCTACGTAACTCTGTGTGTGTCAGAGAAGTGAAACATTTTCTAAGGTATATTCTCATAACTGAATAAAA
This sequence comes from Hyperoplus immaculatus, assembly GCA_949357725.1. Classification (NCBI taxonomy): domain Eukaryota; kingdom Metazoa; phylum Chordata; class Actinopteri; order Uranoscopiformes; family Ammodytidae; genus Hyperoplus; species Hyperoplus immaculatus. Next base: position 26,573,626 of record OX442364.1, on the reverse strand, counting down.
AAAAACTTTCCTCACATGAAAATATGATCCCTGGAGCACTGTTTGAAGTTAGAAAGCTTCCTGAAAAGTTACTGTTTCACTGTTGTTGTTTACAGCAGCAGGGCCCACAGTTTGGTTTAAAAACATTCTAATCTTACGTTTGGTTCCAGGTTCCTCCAAATAATTTAGTTTGGATTTATGATGATAGAATTATTCAATACTATAAGAATGACATGTAGAGTAAATATGTTCGGTAAATTAACTGCAGGCTCTGTGAATGTAAACAAACCCCTCTCCTCTGAAACTACGTACTGCACCTTTAAATGGACAGGGAGCACATTCACATTTATTTCTATCAGTTCTGTTTTATTGACATGTAAGGAAGTGCTTTGTTCCTAATTCAGTTTTTACAGAGTAAAGAATTCACATTAAAGCTTAAAGTCTGCGACGCTAAAACATTGACCCGACATGTTCACTGAGCAGAATGTACACAACGATAACAACATTAGTCAAGCAGCCGATCTACATTATCTATTTCCAGATAAAACCAACACTCTAGAATCTATTTCAAGGGTTTAATCCTCCAAAAAGAGGCTTAATCCTGGGTGCTCCAGTGGTGAAGTGGATAGAGTGTGTACCATATAAGCTCAGGCCTTCGTTGCAGTGGTCGCGGGTTCAAATCTGACCCGAGGACCTTTACAGGTCGTCAACCCCCCCCACCTCCCTCCCACCTCTCTCTCTCTCTCTCTCTCTCTCTCTCCTGTACTGTCTAATAAAGCTTGAAAATGCCAATAAATAATCTTTAAAAAAAGGAGCTTAATCCTAAACCCAATGTGAGGAGGACACACTCACACACACAAACACACACACAGTGAGGACGCTGTTATCAGACACCAAACATCAAGTCACTCAAAGGCGATAAGCAAATAAACGTGGAGCCAGCAGACTAGTACAAGCTTTAGAAGAACGGGTTTAAACATCAAATCAGACTCTGTAATCCGTGACTCATCATGTTGTCAACAGTCTTTTTAAGGTCAGCTGTCCCCAGAGAGAGAGACACACACACACACACACACACACAGTGAGACGCACACACACACACACACAGTGAGACGCAGGCGCACACACACACACACACACACACACACACACAGTGAGACGCAGGCGCACACACACACACACAGTGAGACAGACAGACAGACACACACACACACAGTGAGACAGACAGACAGACAGACAGACACACACACACACAGTGAGACAGACAAACACACACACACACACACACACACACAGTGAGACAGACAGACAGACAGACACACACACACAGTGAGACAGACACACACACACACACACACACACTAGGGCTGCTCGATTACGGCAAAAATGATAATCACAATTATTGTGATTGATATGGTAATCACGGTTATTAAAGAGGATTATTCACTGTAGGGATGCACCGACATGAACATTCAGCCAATTCTTTCAACATTACATAAACAAAACTCCCAATGGTGCTCCTCAAACAGCCTACAACTAAACAGCCACACAATAAATAATCAGTAAAACCTTCGAATCTAAGAGTAAAATTAATATTGTACTAGGGATGTGATTATGAACCATTCATTGAGTTGTACTTCGACTTATAAGAAGAGGTAGGCTATGAATCTACGAAAACATCGACTTATTGCCTTCTTCTTTTTTGCAGTGCACGTTGAGTTGCTGTAAAAGAACTCCACCACAGCTGACACCGTAATGTTCAGACTTCAGAATTTGCATCAGAGCGCTGATCATAAAAATTAGACGTTTTATTTAAAGGAAGTCCATGCTTAGGTGCTGGCTGTAACTTTTCGTCTGTAGACTGACACTAACGGAGGGGGTGCGTCTCACTGTATATTAGCTCTTGTCGCGCAGATAGTTTGCCGACATGGCACAATATATTCAGGCTCGAGAAATGCAATCAGAAAGTGGAAGCCTTTCCCCTCAACAACGTTAACGTGCAGGAATCCCCGACTATCATTTTACCCGTAAAGCCACAGAGCTTTTCTGCGCGGCGGCTCACACCGGCAAGTTCTCACAGTGAATGACACCGTTACCCACCGCCATCACAGAGTCTCATTCACACCATGTTTCACCCAGTGAAACGCTGCTTCAATCGGGCAAGGCTTTTGTGTTTCGGTGTAACATCCTGGACGAGCGTTTTAACTTTATGCTGAATAAACAATTGCACTGGAATCGCTGAAAGCGACAGTGTTCGGGCGGGGGCGGGGCAGAGCGCAGGTGGAGACAGAAGGGTGCGCTGCATTTACTACACATGACCCGGCGTGCCGCACAATAACCGTTTTATTACGATTATCTTGTTTTCATGATCGAGGGAAGCCAAAATTGTAACCGAAATCGAAATTCAATTAATTGCCTAGCCCTAACACACACACACACACACACACACACACACACACACACACACACACAGTGAGACAGACAGACAGACACACACACACACACACACAGTGAGACATACACACACATAGTGAGACGCACACACACACATACATACAGTGAGACAGACATACACACACACACGCTCAGGCACACACATACACAAACAAACACGCACAGTCAGATGCACACACACACACAGTTTATACAGACGGAGCTGTACAGCATTAAGCCGAAGCTCTCGTGTTAAATTGATGCACTTCAGTCTATTCCTGTCTCCGACGGCCTCAAGCGATCTCTGGAAACTCAAGAGATTCAGAGAGATAACCGACCAAGAACGTTTTAACAGGTGAAATGAGATGCAAAGCTTTTAGTCAGCACGCACGCACACACACACACAGACACACACACACACACGGTTCCCACTGTTTCCATAATTAGATTGTTGACATTTTCAGATTCACAGTTTTCCATGTTGATGTTGGAAAATGCAGATTCTGTTTTTCATAGAAACCCACACAAAGCAAATGGCTGGTTTCTTCTCATGCCTCCAGGGATCACTGTGCATTCATATGTTTAACATGTATCTATTGTATTTAGAGAAATGTTTGAAATAGATCTAAACAGTCAGTGGGGGACTGTAGGGGACTTGCTAATGAGCTTTCCGTGATCTGGTCGAGACAGTACATTTTTTTTCATATACATATATATATTTTATTTATTTTTTTGGCATTTTTATGCTTTATTGAGAGTGTAGAGACAGAGTTGAAATGGGGCAGAGAGGGGAGTGACATGCAGAGAGCGACCGCGGGCGGGAATCGAACCCGGGTCTGCTGCTGGGCCCGGCCCAGCGGGGGGGGGGGGGTGTCCTACCAACTGAGCTAAGGGCGCCCCGTTTTTTAGATAGTTTAAGTTCAAGTCTCTATTTGTCAATTACACACACAGCGGGTCGGCCAATGATCAAAGGGTTGGAGGTTCAATCCCCGCCCTGCCACCTGTGTCATAGTTGTTGTGTCCTTGGGCAAGACACTTCACCCACCTTGCCTCGTGTGAATGTCGATAGTTAGCCTGCTATCGGTGTATTAATGTGTGTATGAATGGTAACGTGTGAATGGGAACAGGTCTCCCTTGAAAAAGAGTGTCAATGGGATTTACCTGTAGAAATAAAGGTATAAAAAAGAAAAGAAAAAAAAAAAGATGAGAACACTTCTTGTTCTTTACTCACAAAGTAAACGGCTCCGAAGCTCCCGTGTCCGATCTCTCGGAGGTCAGCGAAGAGTTTCTCCGGGTCATCTTTACAGAAGAGCTCGGCCACGTCCGGGTCTTTGATGCTGCCCGCCCGGACACCTGAGGGCATGGCCAGGACCTGGGGGGGGGACAAGGGGAGGGAGGGGGGCATAGGTGAGTACTAGAGACTGTTGTAGCAATAGGAATAGCAGTAGCATAGTGTAGCAATACTAAAATAAATGACAATTACAACAATTTAACAGACAATTTTTTTCCTCCCTTTCTGGTTAGATAAAAGCCTTATCTGTAATTGTAATACACAGAGGCCAATCAAAGTGCTACAAGCCTATTGCATGTTTTAAACACTCTGTAATATTTAAGGAATGTCCCGCGTGGCTGGGGTTGAATGGTTTGGATGTTTGTTGATATGATGCGTGGCCTTTATCTGCTACAGTTGATCTATCTGGCAGAGTAAACAGATGACTACAAGTTGTGACATGAAGAGGTTTACAAAACACATAGAGAGACTCAAAGACTGTTGAACTTCTGAGCTACTAATGCCAATTAACAACAGCTAACAGGGGGCGCCCTTAGCTCAGTTGGTAGGGCGTCCCCCCCCATGGGCCTCGGCCAGCAGCGGACCCGGGTTCGATTCCAGCCCGCGGTCGTTCTCTGCATGTCACTCCCCTCTCTGCCCCATTTCAACTCTGTCTCTACACTATCAATAAAGCATAAAAATGCCAAAAAATCTCTTTAAACAACAGCTAACATCTTTAAAAACAAGTCTGTTTACGTCTAGTGAGTAATGACCATGCTGCACATATCTATAATGTTAACCTATCCTAACTCTCGTGTGTATTTGTGTCTCAGGTGTTGCTCGCGTCACTTTTTTTCTTCATCTATAACCACAATGTTGAGAGGAGCCTGGGACTTGAGAATTTCATTGCCAATGACTACTGCTGACACACACACACACACACACACACACACACACACACACACACACACACACACACACACACACACACCTGCTCTAATTGTTAATGTGCATATGACAAATAAACCTCTTGAATGTTGAAATGTGAGCAGAGCAGAGTCAGTGCTGCAGCTGATTGTTGGTGGAAGGTAAAATGTCAGCCGGCTCTCCTCCACAAAGTGCACTAGTACTTCTCCAACACAAATGGATTTAAATTATTAACTGTTCTGGGTTTGGGGCTGACACTTGTGACATCATAAAAGGCCCAGCAGCAGCAGCAGATTCCAAAATAAGACTCACACATGACGTCATTAACCGAGTCTAACTGGGGACACTCACCCGTGCGTTCCAAATCGCATACTCTTTCTTTTTTCTATTCTACATACTACATCTGACCATAAAAATAATCTAGTTAGGATACAGTAGGCATACTATTGGGACATACTTTACTCTCTTATTTCATCATAACATTGCGCCTTGATCTTGCCTCTTGCTTTTATATCCGTCTCATCCCCGTTTGTTTTCATATGGAGGCTTCGTCGATGTGACGTCACTTCACGTGCACACTGGATTGTGGGTCAGAATCGCCCGAATAGGATGCAGTTTTCAACACTAGAAATCTCGGCCAGATGTAGTATATCATCCGGGTCTTTCTAACCATCCTAAATCTGGCCACAAGAATCGGGACATCCTAAATCTTTTTTTCTACCAAACTAAATGGTAGAAAGTATGGGGACTGGAACGCAGGGTTAGAGTCTCACTAAAATAAAGATAATCATGATGATAGATCTGCTAGAAAGAGCAGAGACTTTAAACTAGGATTAGGGGTTGGGTGATTTCTTGCTTCAAATTGGGCACGATTTGAAATATTTAAAAACAATTGGATACAAATTATTAGGACGTATTTAAAAGGTGCAGTGTGTAATATGACATCATCAAGAAAGTTCTACAAAGTTCTAGAATGCAACGCTCCCTGGGTAACCCCACCCCTTTAGAATAATAACAGAAGCTACAGTGGCCTTCAAGGACTAGAACAATTCTAAATTCTAAACAATGCACCTGATGACATTCCAACTATGACACTTTCAAGATGGCGGCACTAGGCCTTGGTCCAAAATATGCAGAAATATGGACATATATGAGACCCTTTCTAAGGGAAAAAATAATAATTCAAAACTTTTTTTCAGCTATTATACACTAAATTAAATGTACTTATGGATATTATAATTACTTTCTACAAAATCTGCTAGGAAATAAAACCCAAAATTCTACACACTGCAGCTTTAAGACGTGGTGACGTATTAGCAAGCAGCACTGGAGCCTAGGCCCGGATCTATAGTAGGCCTTTCACACCAAAATGAACCAAGAGTCAGTTCCAGGCTGGTGTTGGGGTCAGTTCAAAACTGGTTCCAGCCTTATCCCAGTTATGAACCGGTTGGTTTCACATCGACCGGAGACAGCCATGGAGCCGGCAAGAGAGCAACGTCATGACGTCACTGTAAACGTGTGTGTACGTCGCCCGACGCCGCTGCTCTTGTGGCTAACGCTAAAGCTACCGCTAGCTTTAAGCACAACAACAGCGGCGAATACGTCTTATTTTTACACGTGTTAAGGCCAGGACACACCGGCCCGATAATCGCCGTCGTCAAAAAAAATGGAGTCGGCCGTTTCAGGAAGCTCCAGCTTCCCGTCGCTGCTAAAGAACACACCGAGACGACTGTTTATTTTCCGTACGCTCGCGGGACCTAATGTCTCCACAACAGCAGGCGGCGCTAATCTGTATTGTGGCCCGAAAAAATACGAAAGCCGGAAATGATTGGACATCTCTCTAGAGCATAAACATAGATAGAAATACGTATTTATATTTATGGACCATAAGAGCACAATTTTTAGCAGAGAGTGTCGAGCATGGTGTCGAGCAGTCAACAAGGGTTGATGCATGTGAGTACTCTCAAAACGAAACGAACAAACACATTAAAACGATGGCTAGCTGTTGTTAGCTGTTTGTGCTACCCGCCTCACTTCCGGGCTTCACTGATTCGCTAGCCCTCCACCAATCAAATTGCTCCAAATGAAAGACGGTCGGCCGCCGATTGAACATGTTCAATCGGCGGCCGACAGGCTCAAAACAAGCCCGACGACCTCTACGTCGGCCGACGTCACGGCACACACCAAACAGATTCGTCTTTTTTTTTGACGACGGCGATTATCGGGCTGGTGTGTCCTGGCCTTTAGCTCTCGCTTTGCTTTCTTAACCAAACAGGACCCATACAGCGTATTCTCGCCGGTCAATTTGATCGCTACGTTCGGTAATTATGTAATTATATTTTTACGTCTCGTAGTAGCGGTGTTTTTAAACATGGCGGGCATGAGGTTTGAGTTGGTCTGGTTGGTCAGGATAATCCCTCCCCCGGCCGCTGGCGCAAGCGGTTCACTTCAAACCCTGCTCAATCCTGGGGTATGAGTTGAACCGGTTTTTACGGCCCGGAGCAGGCTCTCTGGCGGTGTGAAACCAAAACACTGGCTCTAACTCCGAACTAGCCCAGAACTAGCACCGATTTTGCGGCGGTGTGAAAGGCCTATAGGAGGCAGTGTGAGTGAGTGAGTGAGACTGTAGCTGACTGAGACCTATTGACATCTCTCACTGTATGATGGGGTTAATGTAGCTGCCGTTCCTTGAGTGTGAGAGTGTGTGAATGCATGAACACACACACACACACACACACACACACACACACACGGCCCCGGGGTCTCCGTTTAAAGCAGCGCTGTAAGGCTTGTTCCTTTATAAAGATACACTGTGTAAAACGTGCTAGTAAAATCTGAACAGGCCAAGGACACACACGCACCCACACACACACACACACAAGTGCGGACACACACACACACACACACACACACACGGCCCCGGGGTCTCCGTTTAAAGCAGCGCTGTAGGGCTTGTTCCTTTATAAAGATACACCATCTAAAACGTGCTAGTAAAATCTGAACAGGACAAGGACACACACGCACCCACACACACACACACACACACACACACACACACACACACACACACACACACACACACACACACACACACACACACACACACACACACACACCTCAGAACAGTTAACTCATTTCCAATCATGTATTCCATGAGAAACTTTGTGTTAAAGTTGGAGTCAGTGATTCTGGAGAAAAAAATCTATTTCTGTCAAAATCAGTGAATATCTTGGGGGGGGGGCGCCCTTAGCTCAGTTGGTAGGGCGCCCCCCTGCCCCCCCCCATGGGCCTCGGCCAGCAGCGGACCCGGGTTCGATTCCAGCCCGCGGTCGTTCTCTGCATGTCACTCCCCTCTCTGCCCCATTTCAACTCTCTCTACACTATCAATAAAGCATAAAAATGCCAAAAAAAATATCTTAAAAAAAAATCTGCTACTTGTCTGTACTGTGTGTTCTGTGCTGAAAATGTTATATGAAGCCTAGGCTCTGTAAACTGATATGTAAACTAAATGGGGCCGTCATAGCTATAGCAACATGCCCGTTTACAGAGCCTATTATACTGTGTATGTATTAACACTGGATTTTTCTTTTTCAGCGCACACACAGTACGGACGTGTAGCAGATCATGAGGAGATATTCACTGATTTTGACAACAAGCGTTCTCCAGAATCACTGACTGCACCTTTAAATCCGAGGAAAAGGAAGAAGCAAAAGGCTTTCACTCTACAATAGATTTTCACAATAAAAGGGTGGTTACTTAAAGAGGGGATAGGCGAAAAAGACTAATTTCAACCTAGCCATCGACTAATAAAGTAAATTAACTTAATGGTAACTGTATTAAACAGACGAGAAAGACATGGGAGGTAAAAAGCTTTTGTTTATTCAAATACTGGTCAGTTTTGAGATGTTTTTGTCTATTTTGCTTCCATATTCAGACACACACGCTTAAAATAAGTGCTGCCCTTTTTTTCTGTTTCCCTGGTGTTTTGAGTATATGTTTAAAAACCACCAAATAAGTCTACGTTTGAGGAAAAAGAGTCCGTCTCGTGTGGTGTCTATTTTAGTCATATTTCCAGAGGAAGACGGTCGTTCTCTGGCAAGTTTTACACACACACACACACACACACACACACACACACACACACACACACACACACACACACAAACAATACTGGCTTCCTCCACTTCCCATGTGGAAAAAAAACTACTCAGACACACGACGTTGAGCTACGTTAAATTTACAAGCAGGATAAGACAATAAAACACACACACACACGCACTCTCTCACATACACAGTCTGACACACACACACACACACACACACACACACACACACACACAATGTCTTACACACACAGTCTGACACACACACACACACAGGAGGAAAGGGGAAACAGGACTGCAGTCTCTTGGACGGTTGAACTTAACGCGTGTGACGTGATATTTTCTGCGTGTCAGTGAAGCTGAATGACCACAATGACATGGCTGAGGACCCTTTTGCATAATACAAGCTCTCTGTTGTGAGTGTGTGCATTACATCTGACTTAGTTACATCACTTGTTTATTATATATATTATACAGAATTAAACTATTTGGTTAATTAAAACTGAGTCATTACTGAGTGTTAAGGGCTGCCTGCATGTATACGTTTTGATTAGCATTATTATTATTATTATTATTATAGAACAATGTATAGTGTAAGTTAAGCTATTTTTTCAGCGTGGCTTTGCAATATACTAATGAGTTGACAGTGGAATCTACAGGCAGGATGAGACAGTAAAACACACACACACACACACACACACACACACACACACACACACACACACACACACACACACACACACACACACACACACACTTCCCTAGGGAGAAAACTACTAAAGCTACTAACAAAAAGCCGTTCGAACTATTTTGTAAACATGATCAAATTCAGTAATGTAAACGTGGAATTATAACTAAATATAATTCAGAAAAGTCAACACCACCAAAAAATGCAACTGAGCATATCACAGAAACTAAAAACGTGAGTGAGTGAGTGAGTGAGTGAGTGAGTGAGTGAGTGACTGAGTGAGTGAGTGTGTGTGAGTGAGTGAGTGAGTGAGTAGCCCTGAGATCTAACCCTGTCCATAATGAAACAGTCTCATCTGGGGACTCAAGGACTCAAATACAAGAAATGTTTTTAAGTTGAAAACAAATCTGGATTTTTCTATTATCTGGGGCTTTTTCAATGCGGGATCAACTAGAGCAGCAACGGTCACGTTCATATCAAAATTAAATCCGTTTATTATGGCCCAAAAGTGGTTGTAATGTCAAAAGTCAACTACACAAAAATGCCACAAAAAAAAACTGAATAATTGAACTAGGCTATTTGAATCACTGCAAAATATGAATGTACTTTTAACTGCTCGTTTCATAACATGGTGTACATGCTCGTTTCCAACCACTGGTAATGACCCCCTTTTATTTCAGCTTAGCGCATTAATGAAAATCTCACTGTCGATTTATTAGGGTGCAGCCAGCAACTGACAATACGACCAGGACAGAAGTTTGAAGCAACCCCCTTGGAATGGCTAACTAGCATAGCCTAGCCTAGCCTAGCTCAGCAGCTAGCTAGGATGTAGCATCACTCACCGCGGCTTATTGTCGCTCCTTTCCGGAACGACAAAACAACAGCGATGTCCTCTCAACAGCGCGCCTGGTCCATGTCCCGCAGTAGTCCCTCTTGATTTCAGATCCCAAGTCAAATCAATTAGCCGCTGTTTTGTTATTTTCTTAATTAACGGCTGAAACCGAAAAACGAGATGCTAAATTGGCTAGCTTAGCTTCGGTGGCTCAAAAGCTAACGGTTACAGCAGCAGCGGTTTTTTCTTAAGGGGTGTGGCTGTTAATACTGAGCATATATGTCCCGTTTCAAGGTGATTTTTAGTCTAATTAAGCCCAATAAAGTCGAATGAATGCCGAGGTTGGGCTTGTTTCAGCGCTGTTTTTTGTTCTTTGCTAAATAAAGATGGCACAGACTGAATGCTGGGGCGGGACTGGCTGTGTGGGGCTGCCGACCGGACCAACGGTTTACATCTGTATCCGCTTCACAAAATAAAAGAGTAAAAGTAAAACCGACCTCGATACTCATTATAATCTTCTGTGGGACATTCATTTAACATGGAGTGAAAAACAGCTCTGGAAAAAATGAAGGGACCAGTTTTAAATCTTCATCTCTATATTACTTTGTGGGGGGGAATTTGGTAGAAATGTTGTCAGTCGGCTAGTTTATAGAATAAAACCAAAATGTTCATTCTACTCATACCTATAAAAAGTAAAACGAGAGACACTGACCCTGCGTTCCAATTCTTTTTACTACACTACATACTAAAGTACAGAAGAGTTTTAGTCTTTTTACTACACTACATACTAAAGTACAGAAGAGTTTTAGTCTTTTTACTACACTACATACTAAAGTACAGAAGAGTTTTAGGGCCACAGACAGGAGAGAAAAAAAAATCAGATAAGGAAGTTTTTTTTTCATTATGTCGAGAAATGTCAAGAATAAAGACGAATACTCCAAAATGCTATTGGAGTAAGTGGGGCATTAATGTATTTTCAGCATACTACAATTGGTGTGCATGTATTGGGACAGCCTAAATCTTTTTCTGGCATACTAAATAGTAGGTAAGTATGGAGATTGGAACGCAGGGATTATTTACATATAGCTCTGGGGAAAAAAATTAAGAGACCAGTCTGGATTTTTCTTAAATCTCCATCTCTAGATAATTACTTAATGGAAATGCTCTTAATGAAAATATTTTTGGGGGGTAATTTGGTAGAAATGTTGTCAGTAGTTTATAGAATAAAACCAAGGCGACAGATTATTTACAACAAAAAATCTGACAATGCAAGTGAAACTGTGACACCTTGTGGTATATATTTGTAGTACATGATTACTTATTTTAGATGTTGTTTATACCACACACACCCAGAATTTCCCATATCGTCACCCTCTTAAAATAATGGCCTAAGTCATTATTTCAGTGTTTTCAGGAAACACAAAAAACTTAACCAAAGATTGAATATATGATATTCATTAATAATTTCACTCAAACAGGTTATGTCAAAAGATGACTCTTGACATTGTAATAACAATTTCTGTCAATTATGTAAGATATTAGGAATAAACCCTTTATATTAATGTTTAACTTGTGACTTAAGCCATTTTACACACTTGTGAAATGTCCTTGAAAAAAAAATTAACAGTAAATTTTGACTTAGGCAAAATAAAATGGCCTAAAACACACTCTTGACATTTTGGTAATATGGTATAATGGCCTATGTCAAGTAAAATCACATGATCTGTTCAACTGAGGATTTAGGCCATTTTACCAGAGGTGGCCAGCATCATTTATTTATTTATTTATTTTATTTATTTATTATTCTTTCGGACAATTCCACACAATACACAATTATCTTTTTCACATCATACATCTTAATTAGTGTTGTCCGAAGGGTGATGGAAGAAGCCTAAGGCTTATCGAGTCCCGCCCCCAATTTCATCAGATTCAGAATCAGATACACATTTACTGATCACAGAAAAGAAAAGAAAAAAGAAAAAAAAAGAAAAGAAAAGAAAAAGGAAGAAAACACACTCCAGCTCCTGCTTTTCTGGTTGAAAACATGCGCTCAATGGCATTTAGCGACCAATTTAGTAGTTCCATGATTAATCCACTTGCTTCAGCTTTTAGGATCAGTTCTGCTCCGTTCTGATTTTCTGTACAATGCAGAGTTTGTTTTGCCCTTTTATTGTGGCCTTTTCAAAGTCATTATCTGGTAGTCTAAACACAACTGCAAAAGTATTCAAACCCAAACAAGTCATTCTGCTGACCTGTCTTTTACAATAATGTTATGATAGTGCAATTCACCTTTACTCAGCTTCTTAGTGCTCTGCTTTCAGTCTATAATTTTCCATAATTTTAGAGACATACATTTTTTTGAAATTTCGCAAACTGCAACTCCCTGTGATATCTTCATCAAGTTCATTCCATAATTTAATACCCTTTACTGAAATCGAAAATGATTTAAGTGTGGTCCGTATATTTTTCTCTGTGAATCATGAGGAGATGACTTAAGCAAAAAAATCATTTTGGCCAAAAAGTGACTTAGGCCATTATTTTAAGAGGGTGACGATATGTATAAGTCAAGATGTTCCACTTATTTTATAATATGTACAGCAAAGGAAATGATTAAATGCAACACTAGCCCATCTGGTATTAAAGATGAAAACCAGTGATCATAAAGATATGTAAAATGATGATGTATTCTTTGTTGGATGGATTTAAAGACACTTTTCCTATTAGTTTTTTAATTTATACATAACAGACATTTTATTTTGAAACTTAACCTCAGGAAATATGGATGGATTGAGAACTAGACACATTAAAACATGTTATATACTATCTATGATTAAAACCAGAAACACAAGAGATTCATTTGGATTTTGAACTTTATTACAAACTTGTATTACCACATCCCGACATTTAAAAAATATATATATAAACATTTACATTTATTTTTCAACTCATTTACAAAGACAAAACATTTTAAATAAGGCATAACTCTGTATGTTAAACCACTGTTTACAGCAGAGATATATTAATCTTCCTGTTCTTTAGAGTTTTATTTCACATAGAACTAGTTTTTTAATTATACATTAAACATTTTATTTTGATAGAATGTAAATATTTTATGAAATCTTATTTACAAAAACAAAGTTATGAATATATATTTTTGGCCAATGTTTACAGTAAAGGATTGTTCAAATTTGGACTTCTTTTCAAACATAAAATAATGATAAATCTCATGAGCAAAAGGCCTATAGTCCCAGTCGTGGTAGTTAGTCGACCTCCTCTATGGTGGGCCCCTGCTGTGCCCCTGCAGGGCCCCGTGCCTGCTCTCCACAGCTGTCCGCGGGCGCCCCTCCCTGGTATAACTTGGAGATGACGGGGCTACACACTTTCTCCAGCTCTTTCTGCCTGTGTGTGTATTCCTCTGCCTCGGCCAGCTGGTTAGCCTCCAGCCAGGTCAGAACCTCCTCACACTTCCCCACCAGCTTCTTCTGCTCCGCCTCGCCCACTCGGCCCTTCAGGCCCTCGTCCTGCAGGCTGCTCTTCACGTTGAAGGCGTAGGACTCCAGGGAATTCTTAGCCGTGATTCTGTCCCTCTGAAGGTCGTCCTCCTCTTTGTATCTGTCTGCCTCCTGCACCATGCGCTCTATCTCCTCTTTGCTCAGTCGGCCCTGGGAGATGGATCATCTGATTATTATTATTATTCAAAACTCATTCATTCAAATACAAACACAACAAATATACATTTCACATGGAAAGAGAAAAGAGTGTGTGTGTGAGAGGTCAGCAACCTCAGGTCACTCAAACTAAATTATGTTAAATATTAGAATAGATAATAACAACAGGCTCAAACTCAATGTGATGAACAGAACACTTCACAAGAGTCTCCGTCTCACCTTGTCGTTGGTGATGGTGATCTTGTTCTCCTTGCCGGTGCTCTGGTCCACAGCGGACACGTTCAGGATGCCGTTGGCGTCCACGTCGAAGGTGACCTGTACCTGTGGGACGCCGCGCGGGGCAGGGGGGATGCCCCCCAGCTCAAAGCGCCCCAGCAGGTTGTTGTCCTTGGTCATGGCCCGCTCCCCCTCGTACACCTGGATCAGCACCCCGGGCTGGTTGTCTGAGTAGGTGCTGAAGACCTGCGTCTGCTTGGTGGGGATGGTGGTGTTGCGTTTGATGAGAGGAGTCATCACTCCTCCGGCCGTCTCTATGCCCAGAGACAGAGGAGCCACGTCCAGCAGCAGAAGGTCCTGAACGTTCCCTGAGGTTTCTCCTGACAGGATGGCGGCCTGGACGGCGGCTCCATAGGCCACGGCCTCGTCAGGGTTGATGCTCTTGTTCAGCTCGCGGCCGTTGAAGAAGTCCTGCAGCAGCTTCTGGATCTTGGGGATGCGCGTGGAGCCTCCTACCAGCACCATGTCGTGGATCTGGGCCTTGTCCATCTTGGCGTCTCTCAGAGCTTTCTCCACGGGCTCCAGGGTTCCTCTGAACAGGTCTGAGCACAGCTCCTCGAAGCGCGCTCTGGTGACGGAGGTGTAGAAGTCGACGCCCTCAAACAGAGAGTCGATCTCGATGCTGGCCTGGGAGCTGGAGGACAGCGTCCTCTTGGCCCTCTCACAGGCCGTGCGTAGCCGCCTCAGGGCTCTCTTGTTCCCGCTGATGTCCTTCTTGTGCTTCCTCTTGAACTCCTCCACAAAGTGGTTGACCATGCGGTTGTCAAAGTCCTCCCCGCCCAGGTGAGTGTCTCCGGCGGTGGATTTGACCTCAAAGATTCCGTCCTCGATGGTGAGGATGGACACGTCGAAGGTGCCCCCCCCCAGGTCAAAGATCAGCACGTTGCGTTCCCCCGTCTTGCTCTTGTCCAGGCCGTATGCGATGGCGGCGGCCGTGGGCTCGTTGATGATCCTCAGGACGTTCAGGCCTGCGATCACGCCGGCGTCTTTCGTGGCCTGGCGCTGGGAGTCGTTGAAATACGCCGGGACTGTGACCACGGCATTGTTCACCGTCTGGCCCAGATAGGCCTCAGCTATCTCCTTCATCTTCACTAGGACCATGGACGAGATCTCCTCTGGGTAGAAGCTCTTCTCCTCTCCTTTGTACTCCACCTGTAAGTTAAGATAAGCCTTTAGTCAGTGTACAGTCAGATACTCAAATTAATTTCAACTTTATTTGAACCAAAGTTTTAACTATAACTTATATGAGAACATTTCATTCATTGTTACTTGAGTAAATATATCCTATTTCATCTTGAAAACCTAAAAATAGAACGAGTAGTTTTTCACTCGTAGCTTTTGTGCTCAACATCAACAGGTCAACAAATCAATGTATTTATTTGCTGAAAGCTGAGTTGTGTGTTCGTACCTGAATCTTGGGCTTGCCTCCGTCTCCCACCACCTTAAAGGGCCAGTGCTTCATGTCGGCCTGCACCACTGGGTCCTCCAGCTTCCTCCCAATCAGTCTCTTTGCATCAAACACCGTGTTGCTGGGGTTCAGAGCCACCTGTTCAAGTTCAAATTCAAACAACTTTATTAATCCCAAATTCAATTTCAACAGTCTACAGATCATACAAACATTTAAATATAAACAGCAGACAGACACAGGAGGGCCGGGAAAGATGTGTAAGATGTTTTTTTGTGTTTTTTAACCTTTAATTGACAGATCAAAATCAGAGAGTACAGACTAGTTGAAATGGGGAGTGGGAGAGGGGAGGGTGACATGAAATAAAGCTCCATGGGTCAGATTCAAACCCGTGACCACTGCAACAAGGACCGAGCCTATGTGCTACACGCTCTAACCCACTATGCCAGCGCCCCACAGTTTAAGAATAATGATAACATAAACAAATAAGGATCTGAGACAAATGATACACAAGCAATAAAAAACATTAGAATATTAACCTGGTTCTTGGCTGCGTCCCCAATGAGTCTCTCACTGTCCGTGAACGCCACATAGCTTGGCGTGGTCCTGTTGCCCTGGTCGTTGGCGATGATTTCTACTTTCCCGTGCTGGAAAACCCCCACACAGGAGTAGGTGGTGCCCAGGTCAATCCCGATGGCAATACCTTTAGGCTTAGCGGCGGCAGGCATCTTGGTTATTGTAAGTATCCTGAAGAAGCAAACAGGCAAAAAAGGCAAAATTAACATTAGAAAAGTTAACACCTATAGGAGCTAACTTCTGCTTAATCTTATAAGTAACTTAGAAATCAATATTCATATGATGAATTGGGTCAACTGACATGATACATTTATGAAGTCCCAAATATTATGTTGTTATTTTGAGATACTTATTCAATATTTTTGAGATGTTAGGTCAATAGTATTCGGTTATTTAGTTATTATGTTGCGATAGTGTTAGCATAAATCTTGACACCGTTTCTTATTATTTGACAAAATGTCTTTTATTTTAGATATTCATTGAGAAACTAACGGAAATAAACAGTTTTCTTCCTTTAATCTCCCTAAAGAAGAAGAGACGTTAACCAAACATTAATCATAGCAGTAGAAAATGGGATAAAATAAAGTATGAAAAAATACTAATAACAGTAAAAAATAGGGTACAACAAAGTAATAAAGCATCGAAAGTTTCCAGATATTTCTCATTCATTTTACTTCAGTGCTGTCAATTTGAGACTAACGGTTATCAACTGCTAATTCAAACACAAATCATTCTAACGGCGACGTGTAATTTTAAAGTAATAAACACAGTAATAACGTAGTCGATCAGTAAAACACAATATATTCAAGTGAAAAAAACTGAAACAGCGAACTTACCCTCGTTAAAAAGATGGAATATGGAAGAAAAGGAGAAATTTCCGTTGAGTTGTGTCGGTTTCTCTGCTCCGCTTACTTTCTCGCTCTGACTCTTGAATGACTGCTGATTCCAACCGCCGCCCATATTTATACTTCTCTCGCGCACCTCTAGTTCACTCTAGTTGCCTCTCGAGCGTTCTCGAGCCTTCCCGGGGCGTCTTGTCCAATCAAAGAGCTCTGCGTGATGACGTGTCCCCGAAAGCGTGACATCATACGCTTCTACCAGCTACTGGCCCGTTCTGGCCAAGCTGAGAAACTACTAGAACAAAACAGTTGTTTGTGTGTAATATTAAATACATATACAACATTCATTTAAACCAGTACTTTATGTTATTCAAATACTGAAACTGTTGTTCATCTATATTGGAAATGTTTACACACGTTCTTGTGAATTTGGGGGAGTTATTTGTAGACCTAGATTTATTGTGCATGATAATAGCTTATCTATAATATTGAGCGTTCACTGGAAAATGTGATTTTTTATGTTGTTTTTTTTAAACAAAATATATAAAAACAGTTTTTTTCTAATCAATTTCATCATAGTTCTTGCAAAGTTTCAATTCATAAATGTACATTTTCTAGAGGAATACGACATTTTAGCGTTTTAAATAAAGAAATGTAGCTATAGCCTACTGGAGGCTATATAAAATACAATAACGTCAGAAAATAACACAAACAAGCTATTATAAATGTGGGACTGTGCTAACAATTTAATGTGTTAAACTTAAACTGCTTATGATCTATTTGTGTTCAGCCCTGAGATATTCTGTGTTAATTTTATCTTTTATTTCTTTCCCTCTTTTATTTATTACTTTATTTAAAAAATACTTTCATTTATTGTTATAATGTTGATCTTTATTTTAAGGCCCATCCCAATTTTTGTCTGCCTCAGTACTCCCGCCCCGCCTCAGTATTGTTCTCCGGGGATGCAGCTGGATACTCATGGATACTTGTGCCTTGTCTAAAGTTTAAAACATTTTAAATGTAATTCTGGATATCACCACCAGATGTCGCCAGAGTGTGGAATATTAAAATCCTACAAAACTGAGAAAATCAAAGAAACGTGGGTATGTAAACAAAGGGGGCCCATCATAGCTAGCAACATACCCGTTTACAGAGCCTAGGCTGTGTAGAAACACTGCATTTTTTTTTAAAGCGCACACACAGTACGGACAGGCAGTGGATCATGAGGAGATTTCCACTGATTGTGACTTTTTGACAAAAAGTGATTTAGGCAACAGGCAAAATCACTGACTCCACCTTTAGGTCATTACTTTGACAAAGGTTCTATGAGTTTCTATATGTTTCTGCCTTGAACTTCTAACAGTAGATAAAGCACAAAGTTGCTCATAGCCACTTTAAATTACAGATATGTTGTGGTGTTGGTCCTTATTTTTAGATATTTATATTTTTTCATGTTACTAATCACGTATTGTAATGAAATGTTTTAAATTACTTTATGTTTATCATTGTTACTATCACTTTACCATGTTGATTTTCTCTCTGAAAAATACAAAGCAAGATTTTTTTTTTTTAACCTTTATTTCTACAGGTAAATCCCATTGAGACCAAAGACTCTTTTGCAAGGGAGACCTGTTTTCCTTTCCCACGTTACCATTCACACACACATTCATACACCGATAGCAGCAGGCTAACTATCAACATTCACACGAGGCAAGGTGGGTGAAGTGTCTTGCCCAAGGACACAACAACTATGACACAGGTGGCAGGGCGGGGATCGAACCTCCAACCCTTTGATCATCGGCCGACCCGCTCTACCAACTGAGACACAGTCGATTGATGTCAAGCACTTATAACGTGTGTGTGTGTGTGTGTGTGTGTGTGTGTGTGTGTGTGTGTGTGTGTGTGTGTGTGTGTGTGTGTGTGTGTGTGTGTGTGTGTTATGTATTTTTTTTCTTTTTCTCTTTGTAGGTTAAAAATATGTTTTCATTGTATATTTTGTTTGCAAGGCCCCCCTCGAAAACGAGATGGTTTAATCCCAAGCGGTAATCCTAATAAAATAATTTTAATATATACAGTCTAGGGAAGCTGCTAGTACATATTTGAATGCCAGACTATTTCTCTGTGTCACTGTCCGGAACAAACTGTTGCTTTTGTTTGAGGTTAATGTGGTTGATGTGCAATCCATCATCAAACCGGCTATACACTACAGCCGGTAATCGATAAGAGATATAAACAGCTTCCTGAACAACAACTGACAACTCTTTGACGAAGAAAACGTTTGAGAAATCAGTTTGCTGGGAGAAGGATTTTGCTCATAATGTAACAGCTTATTACATACAGGGCCGGTTTCACAGACATGGATTAAGCCTAGTCCTGGACTAAATGGAGTTTTGAATGGAGATTGTCCATTGAAAGTACAATTTAGTCCAGAACTAGGCTTAATCCATGTCTGCGAAACCGGCCCTTAGTGTTAGTGTGGTAGATTTAAATAGCTATTCACCAGTGTTGCTGAGCAGATAGACTCTAAAGGTTGGGGTCACTGGGGAAGTAACGAGAACAATCTATGTAAGGACATGTGTTTGACTGGTTGTGATGAAACGATCTGTCTATTAGTAGAAGATTAAGACACACGTGATACACCCCAACACACGATTTAAGCCACTGTTCTGTAACTATCAAGAGAGGTGCCAGGCGGCTCTCTCACTGCTGCTTCGATGCTCCATGAAATCCTCTGTCTGATGTCTGCTGGATGCTCCTGAAATAAACCTTCCTGAAACACAATGCTGATGGTCCAGTCTCGCCCTTGTCTTGGTCGCCATGGGGAAACGATCGGCTACTACATTAGTTTTTACATTTTGGAATATTTTGTGTGTAAAAATGTGTGTGTGTGTGTGTGTGTGTGTGTGTGTGTGTGTGTGTGTGTGTGTGTGTGTGTGTGTGTGTGTGTGTGTGTGTGTGTGTGTGTGTGTGTGTGTGTAAGATGTTGTCGATAGCCAAATTTGCAATTTATTCAAACATCTCTGAAAACATTTTGATACAAAAAAATATATTTTTTTAATGTGAGTAATCAACTGGCATAGTTTCATGGTGATATCTATGAATCAAAAATGTTAAACTCTCATAGAGCCTCGCCATATTACATTGTTTTTATCATTATGCATTGTTGTTAGATTATCAACTCTAAAGGGCCCTGGGACCTGCCCTACAACTTTCAGCTCTGTTCATACTGAGGGTGTGTGTGTGTGTGTGAGAGAGAGAATGTGTGCGTGTGAGTGTGTGTGTGTGTGTGTATGTTTGTGTGTGTGCGCGTGTGTGTGTGTATGAGTGCGTGTGTGTGTGTGTTTGCATGCATGTGCTTGCTTGCGTGCGTGCGTGTGTGTGTGTGTGTGTGTGTGTGTGTGTGTGCGTGCGTGTGTGTGTGTGTGTGTGTGTGTGTGTGTGGTATGAGAGGAGTTGCCCTATGTAGTGACACACCGACCCATCAGGTTTACAGCAAACACACAGTCTCACCTTCCTCATTTCACCGGTGAAAGATTCACAACATGGACGTGAAGCTACTGCTCTGTGCCGCCCTGATTCTAACCCTACAACTGACAGGTCAGCCTCAATACAGCGTTAATATTATCATTAAGGGGGGTGGGAAGAGTGGGACAATTTTGTTGGGAGGGGGGGATATTACTCAGCAATGTTCTTTTTGCTACTTTTTTTAAAATCCCGGTAAAGGGTTTTTTACTTGGAGTTTTTTCTCAGCCGAGCTAAGGGTCTAAGGGCAGAGGGTGTCATATTGTATGGAGTGTAAAGCCCACTGAGGCAAAGGTCTATTGGTGATATTGGCCTATACAAATAAAATAAAAATATTTTGTAAAATGTTTTATTTGGTTAGGAAAAAATGAAAATGGAGAACGGTCGTACTTCATGTAAAATGTAACGTGATTGATCCTCCAGTTGAGAGATTTCTAAAAAAATATATACATACTATCGTTAAGCAACTTCTTTTTTTGTTAAGTTTGTATATTTGGGGAGAAAAATTAATGTTGAGATAATATCCATTAAAGATGGTTGTATAGGAGAAATATACAGACAGGATCGGATCAATAATCCAGTCTTGATTATGATGCTGGAACCCATTATTTTTGGAATATCTGCATTAACAATCAGGTTAAAATCATCAAAATAGTCAATAGATAATTCAATTGGTCGATTAAGTAATGGTGCGATTGACAAATGTTTAATTTATTTTATTTTTTCAGATATGTTTCAGTAAATACAGACAGACAAAGTTTGGTCTAAATAAACAAACACCTTAATGTACATTTTGGGTGATACTTTTGATGTATACTAGTATGAAAGAAGACATGTTATGGAAGATAAATAGACAAAAAATCTCGAAAATTGTCCTGAGTTTGACGTGTTTTGCCTTAAGGTAAAACACTTGTCTAACTTCATGCCTTTAATTCTAAAGAGTCCACCTCTTCCCTCTGGTGAGATAAGGTAAGAGAGAGAGAGAGAGAGAGAGAGAGAGAGAGAGAGAGAGAGAGAGAAAGATACAGGGAGAGAGAAAGAGAGAGAGAGAGAGGGAAAGGGACAGAGAGAGAAAGAGAGACAGAGACAGACAGAGAGAGAGTTATATGTACATATTGTTCTGACGTTCTTTTTTGTTATTATACGTAATATGTGTAATATTGTAATGCTTTGGCAACACTGCCAATAAAGCTTTTTGAATTTAATTAAATTGAATTGAGAGAGACAGAGAGACAGAGTGACAGAGAGACAGAAAGAGAGAGAGAGAGAGAGAGAGACAGAGAGAGGGAGAGAGAGACAGAGAGAGAGACAGAGATTGACAGACAGACAGAGAGACAGAGAGAGAGAGAAAGAGAGACAGAGACACACACACAGAGACAGAGAGAGAGAGGAAATTGGAAATGCCTCGCTATCAGTAGTTTAACATGCAAACATTTTATCTCACCTTTAAAACAGACGATCCAGTTTATATTGACGTTTCACACAGAGACTAAGCTGTGACTTCAGAGCTTCTTCATTAGTTTAATATTTGGTTAACAAATCAATCTCTGTCAGCTCTGCTTTCTATGGAAAAACCTTAGGGCCTGTTTCTCACACATGGATTAAGCCTAGTCCTGGACGAAATGGCATTTTGAAATGGAGATTGTCCATTGAAAGAACAATTTAGTCCACAACTAGGTTTAATTCATGTCTGCGAAACAGGCCCGTAAAGATCTACTTCATCCTTAAAGATCTGCTTCACCGGTGGGAATATGATGAAGGTGTAGTGAACTCTGAGATCCTATGTAGTCTAAGTGTGCAGACATTTTATAAATCGGTTCATCCTAGCCTGAGAAAACGCAGAAAGAGTGTTTTATGGTCTCACTGTCTAACCCTAGATTTTACTAGTGTGACATCACACATGGTAAAAATGTAGGTTTAGGATTAACAGGACAGCTGGGCCAAGGGAAGACTGAGGAAAGACTGAGGGAAGAAAAACCTAATTCATTATATTATAATTATAATAGCGATTTTATAATGATAGAACGCTGGTTACGTATGGGTGAAGTATTCCTTTAATGAACCAGATTTAGCCTTAGGCCTAAAGTCTAATCTCTGGAATGGTGACGGCCTCTTGACACCTGGTATAAAATAGTAAAAAATCTATATTAAAGTTGGGCGTCTCAATGAGCTTTTATAACAATCTGATTGGAAATAAATGTAAATACATTTTATAGTGGGCACCCTTAGGGGTTGGATTCCAGCCCGCGGTCGTTCTCTGCATGTCACTCCCCTCTCTGCCCCATTTCAACTCTGTCTCTACACTATCAATAAAGCAGAAAAATGACAAAAAAATATCTTTTAAAAAAAATACATTTGATAAAACTTAGTTAGATGAGCTCTCTGACTGTCTAGACTGTGTGGACGTGGCCGTATCAAACCGTCTCCTCTGCATCAGTCTTTGGTTGAATAGAACATCTGGGCAGAGTGATTTCAGTGGTTCAAAAGACTTATTATGTCATAAGAACCAGAGTGTAGCCCATAGCCTCATCTAAGCCTGAATTTCTGTCAAAAGTATCATAACTTAAAATGACAATATCTTTAATTTTGATTGATAAATATGACTAACCTTTTTAATGTGGGTTCCATGCTTGATGTATTTTAATCTTGATGTATTTTGTGACCCTGTGAAGCACTTTGAACGGCCTGAATTGGGTCTGAATTGTGCTATAGAAATAAACTTGCCTTGCCTTGCCTTGCCTTGACCAACTCTTTTCAGATGCTTACGTAACATGGTACATTTGTAATTCAAACATTGTGTCAATCAAATCATACAAATGCCCCGAC
>OX442364.1:26530282-26545282 GCA_949357725.1 Hyperoplus immaculatus | reverse complement strand
GGGCGGGAAGGACTCGTGTCAGGTGAGTCGAAAAATACTATATTGTTCTGGGAAATTCTTCTTGTGAGCGAAATATCTCCAGAACGCTTTGAGGGATTGTCTTCGCTCTTTGCACTAATGTCCACTCTCTCTCTCTCTCTCTCTCTCTCTCTCTCTCTCTCACTCTGACTCAAAGATGAACTGAATAGATTTCAGAGGTCAAAGGTCAAAGGTTACTGTGACCTTTACATATTGTGCACTTGATTCTACTGCTAAAAAAAAACCTGGACGTACAGCAGAAGATATAAAATCCATGTGCCATCACTGAAGGCTTTACCTCATGTAGATGCACCGACAGTGTTGATGTAATTACTCAGAATTCCTCAGGGGGGGTGACAGAAGTAACACACTATATCTTTTTTAAAGATTTTATTTTTGGCATTTTCAAGCTTATTAGGTAGTACAGAGTTGAAATGGGGAGACAGAGAGAGAGAGAGAGAGAGAGAGAGAGAGAGAGAGAGAGGGGGATGACCTGCAGTAAAGGTCCACACAGGTCAAATTTGAACCCGTGACCACTGCAACGAAGGCCGTAGCCAATATGTTACACGCTCTATCCACTATGCACTACACCACCGGAGCATGTCAATACACTAGATCTTTAAGATTTGTATGGCAGTGGGAATAAAGTAGTTTTAATAAGTGTTTACTTCTTAACTAACTGTCTGTCTGTCTGTCTGTCTGTCTGTCTGTCTGTCTGTCTGTCTGTCTGTCTGTCTGTCTGTCTGTCCGTCCGTCTGTCTGTCTGTCTGTCTGTCTGTCTGTCTGTCTGTCTGTCTGTCTGTCTGTCTGTCTGTCTGTCCGTCTGTCTGTCTGTCTGTCTGTCTTTGCAGGGCGACTCTGGCGGACCCATGGTCAGTAAAATGGGCAACAGATGGATCCAAGCCGGGGTGGTGAGTTTTGGGTCAGGCTGTGCTCAACCAGACATCCCGGGAGTCTACGCTCGAGTGTCCCGCTACCAGACCTGGATCAACGACCAGATCAGCAGCAACCAGCCCTCATTCGTCTCTTTCTCAGGAAACGGGACAACCTCTGGCATAAACCAACACTTAACTATGTCCATACCACTGGTGCTCATAATACTGCCGTTCCTCTTCTCCCTCTTTGTCCTGTGGTAGATTTTACCCTGCGTTCCAAAATCACATACTCTTTCGTTTCATGTCGATAGTTAGCCTGCTGCTATCGGTGTATGAATGTGTGTGTGAATGGTAACGTGGGAAAGGAAAACAGGTCTCCCTTGAAAAAGAGTCTCCGGTCTCAATGGGATTTACCTGTAGAAATAAAGGTAAAAAAAAAAAAAAAAAAAAAAACTCTATCCAATCCTACATCAAAAAGTTACACACTATTTCTTTACAGAGGAAAAGCAACATATTGATGCTCACCCTGCATTCCAAATCGCATACTCTTTCTTTTCTCTATTCTACATACTACATCGGACCATAAAAATAATCTAGTTAGGATGCAGTAGGCATACTATTGGGACATACTTTTACTTATTTATTTCATCATAACATTGCTCCTTGATCTTGCCTCTTGCTTTTATATCCGTCTCATCCCCGTTTGTTTTCATATGGAGGCTTCGTCGATGTGACGTCACTTCACGTGCGCACTGGATTGTGGGTCAGAATCGCCCAAATAGGATGCACTTTTCAACAATAAAAATCTCAGCTGGATCTAGTAGACATTAATGATAAGATAGAGGCTAAAGAAATTAATAATGACTTTTTATTTTTTATTTTTTGAGCACAGATATTTTGCACTGACAGTTAAAGCTGGGGTGGAGCATTTGGGGAGAAAATGGCAGTTGGGATAGAGATTTGAATCCAAATACCTCAACCGCTCCACTTGTTCTCTTTGGTCCCTCCCCTATGGTCCCTCCCTGACACGCTCTACACCAACAACGTCGTGCCAAAGTGAATGGACAGTCCTAACAGCCAATAAGAACAGAGAATCGGAGCCTCGTTCTGATTGGTCAAAGTGTACAGCTCATGTTAACTTTTGACCAATCAGAAATCACACTCCCCAGCTTTAAGCTTAGAAGTTTATGACAGTGAAGACGTGTTTATATGGACTTTGGTCTGTTATTATAAATGATAAATTAATGGATTAATATATGAAATGTTTGATGTTGTTTTTAGCACTGGGCACCTACAACTGTGATTAAAACACTGATTTAAGTTTGATTATATTGATTTGAATGCTGCTCTGTGTGTATATTCATTTTACATTAAAAGTGCACTGAGGAACTTTAAGTTTGTGTTCATTCTTTCTTTCTTTCAAGAGCGGTAGTGTTTTTACTACGCCAGCTGTTGTTCCTGGGTGAGCGTGTACCCATGACAAAGGCATTAAGAAAAACTATATAAAAATAGCATTCTTTGCACTGATGGTCTCGTTTGCTGTTACATGTAATTTATGATCATCAGAGGAAAAATGAGACTGTTTCAGAAATATTTAAAAGTTCCTTGTAGCACCTTTAACGAGGGGGAAAATGCAATAAAACTATAATTGTGTCACTCAGGTTATTGTCGATTATCGAATTGCGATCTCTGTGTGTTTATGGATTATTTTGTTAAAACACTTTAAAAACCAATAAAATCTGTGTTTGTTTGTCACGTTATAGTATTTTCTTTAATAAATACCTTTTTCCTAATACTTTTGAGTAAAAATGCTTTATTATATTAAACTATTATATTGTTATTTAATTAGACAGTGAGAGAAAGTTAGGATTATTCTAAAGGCCCTTAGAAAATATTAGAAAATTAGCTACATGTGTTTGAATATGTATGCCAGGCCATGTACGCTACATTTTTAATCTCTTACAAAAAATGTTTTAGAAGTTTGATAAAGACAGTTAGACCTGCAGTGTGTAGAATTGTGGGTTTTATTTCCTAGCAGATTTTGTAGAAAGTAATTATAATATCCATAAGTACGTTTAATTTAGTGCATAATAGCTGAAAAAAATGTTTTGATTTATTTTTTTTTCCCTTAGAAAGGGTCTCATATATGTCCTTATTTCTGCATATTTTGGACATTCGGCCTATTGCCGCCATCTTGAAAGTGTCATAGTTGGAATGTCATCAGGTGCATTGTTTAAAATTTAGAATTGTTCTTGTCCTTGAAGGCCACTGTAGCTTCTGTTATTATTCTAAAGGGGTGGGGTTACCCAGGGAGCGTTGCATTCTAGAACTTTGTAGAACTTTCTTGATGATGTCATATTACACACTGCACCTTTAAATTCTTAATATCATTTATACAACATCCAAAGTTTTGACAGAACCGATTTTGGATACGACCTTTTTTTATTTTTTAAATACTGTTTTAATCATGCATTTTCAGCATATTTCTATGAAGAAAATGTTTCATAAATCAGACAGTGATTAACATATGAACAAATCCTTCTGTAATAACCTTCAGAATAGTGCTGAGAATGATTATGGAAAGTTTAGTCGATGTAAGTGCTTTAGAAGTTGTAGATTTTTGGTTCAGAGTATTGAAAAAAAAAACTAATGATGAGATAATGTCCGTTAAAGATGGTTGTATAGGAGAAATATACAGACGCAAACAGACAAGGTTTAGTCAAATAAACACCTGAATGTACATGTTGGACCTTTGATTTATACTAGTATGAAAGAAGACATGTTATGGAAGATAAATAGACAAAAACCTCTACCAGTGCTTGAAAAAACCATGAATAAATTCTAATAACAGATTCAGACAGTATCTAAACCTCATATTTCCCACTGACCGTGAACGCAGCGCAGTGTCAGAGTCCATGGTGTTTTCTGATTGGATGGTTTAACCCGGAAGTGAGAAGGAAACTCACACTGTGGAATAATAATGCAACGTATTCCCCTCCGCCGTATTTCCTCTTGATTATTGTTTAAATTAAACTTTTAATGGAATTTAATAAGCTCCTATTGAACACGTGCGCGCGGGTTCTTGTGTTGTGTGTCCTCGCGCTGCATGCGGATGATGACGCAGGAGGCTGGTGAGTGAAGCTGTGTGTGAGTGTGTGTGAGAGAGTGTATGCCTGTGTGTGTGTGTGTGTGTGTGTGTGTGTGTGTCTCTGTGTGATTGTGTGTGTGTGTGTGTTTTCGTCTGTGTGTGTGTCTGTGTGTATACTATGTGTGTATACTATGTGTGTCTGTGTCTGTCTGTCTGAGTGTGTGTGTGTGTGTGTGTGTCTGTCCGAGTGTGTGTGTGTGTCTGTCTGAGTGTGTGTGTGTGTGTGTGTCTGTCTGAGTGTGTGTGTCTGTGTGTGTGTCTGTCTGTGTGTGTGTCTGTCTGTCTGTCTGTCTGTCTGTCTGTGTGTCATTGAGAATTTTTATAATATTTTTACTGTCCATTTTCTTGTTTTATATTATTCTACTAACTAAAGGTCAGTCTGGAGGAGACTTGATGTCAAAATAACTTTTTGTCTAAATCAGTGAATATCTCCTCATGATCCGCTACCTGTCTGTACTGTGTGTGCGCTGAAGAAAATCCAGTGTACATACACAGCCTAGACTCTGTAAACAGTGTTAATACACAGCCTAGGCTCTGTAAACAGTGTTAATACACAGCCTAGGCTCTGTAAACTGGGTTAATACACAGCCTAGGCTCTGTAATCTGGGTTAATACACAGCCTAGGCTCTGTAAACTGGGTTAATACACAGCCCAGGCTCCGTAAACTGGGTTAATACACAGCCCAGGCTCTGTAAACTGGGTTAATACACAGCCCAGGCTCTGTAAACTGGGTTAATACACAGCTTAGGCTCTGTAAACTGGGTTAATACACAGCCTAGGCTCTGTAAACAGTGTTAATACACAGCCTAGGCTCTGTAAACTGGGTTAATACACAGCCTAGGCTCTGTAAACAGTGTTAATACACAGCCTAGGCTCTGTAAACTGGGTTAATACACAGCCTAGGCTCTGTAAACTGGGTTAATACACAGCCCAGGCTCCGTAAACTGGGTTAATACACAGCCCAGGCTCTGTAAACTGGGTTAATACACAGCCCAGGCTCTGTAAACTGGGTTAATACACAGCTTAGGCTCTGTAAACTGGGTTAATACACAGCCTAGGCTCTGTAAACTGGGTTAATACACAGCCTAGGCTCTGTAAACAGTGTTAATACACAGCCTAGGCTCTGTAAACTGGGTTAATACACAGCCTAGGCTCTGTAAACAGTGTTAATACACAGCCTAGGCTCTGTAAACTGGGTTAATACACAGCCTAGGCTCTGTAAACTGGGTTAATACACAGC
Organism: Hyperoplus immaculatus; assembly: GCA_949357725.1. NCBI lineage: Eukaryota > Metazoa > Chordata > Actinopteri > Uranoscopiformes > Ammodytidae > Hyperoplus > Hyperoplus immaculatus. The sequence continues at coordinate 26,540,001 of OX442364.1, read as the reverse complement.
CCAGGCTCTGTAAACTGGGTTAATACACAGCCTAGACTCTGTAAACTGGGTTAATACACAGCCTAGGCTCTGTAAACTGGGTTAATACACAGCCTAGGCTCTGTAAACTGGGTTAATACACAGCCTAGACTCTGTAAACTGGTATGAACTGTCAGAGATTCAGTTTGACATCAACAAGCATTCTCCAGAATCGCTGACTCCATCTTTAAAGGCCCTGGCAACCCAGAGACCTAAATATATGACATTAATATTGTGTTTCTCTACAAGCTGTTTACAGTTATCCAATTAAAAATTTATTTTCATAAATATTATAAAATTTTGTCTAAAAAACTGCTTTTTTGCTGTCTAGAACATTTTGCAGGGCGGTGTGGGCGTGGCCAATAACGTTCTGTAAGGGAACGTTCTCTCACTCACGGTGCTGAGCAGGTTTAGTCCAGTTCAGACCAAAGATTCACCACACAACGAGACGCAAACTTGAAAATGTTGCAAATGCTCAATGAGCCTGACTGGAAGTTCACACTGCTGCACGGGCTGCGACGGTAGCTGGTTTCCCTAGCAACAGTGAATGCTTTGGCACAGCTGAGAGCGCAGCTCAGAATCACTTGCATCCTGCTAGAAAGTAACTTATTATTATTAGCCTATAGGCTAGCTTTGCAATTAGTTGTATGCTATTTTTTCCCCACCACAACCGCAACCTATTTAATTGAAACAAGTGTCTGTGTCACAATGAAAATATATAAAAATATCTCTGTCTCATATATTGTTAGACTATCTCTTATTAGTTTATTTCCCATTTAACTTGCAAAAAATCCCCTTTCTTATTTTAGGCATATGCATTTTTAAAATCAGATTTTTATGTGGATAGGAGTGGGAATAGAGAGAGAGAGAAAACGGAGTCTGATTATGTTTCTCATCACGTGAGCTGATGCGATATACGGTTCAACAGCGTGGAGACCCGCTGTTGAAGTACGCTACAGGCATAGCCGCGGAAACATATTCCCAGAAGGGAGTGCTGACAAAAAAGAAGCTCTGCCTGCACTTCAATAATAACTCGCTACATTGATTAAAAAAAAATGCATCACCAATGCAATATTGTTACATGCAGCGGTGACACATGCCGTATTGGGCCGATTAGCCTATAAGAAGGGGTTTCCCCCTGGGAATAGGTCGTAAAAGGTCGGGTCGTTTTATATTCGTCTAACATTCAGCGTCCAGTTATGGACTGACCGTTACCAGAGCGATCATTCAGCTTCAGGGCTTGTGTCCAACTTGTTTTTTATTTTTTCGGGTGGAGCACTGGCTGCGCACTCAGATGCGGCCGGACAGAGGTGTGTGCGCTTGGATAGAGAACGAAGTGACGAGAGGAAAAAGAGGCACGTGAAATGGCCCCACATCCCCAGCACTGAATTCAAAGCCTCGACTCATTATGTTGTGAGTCGACGTGTCAGAGGCATGAATCGGGGCAGCGATCGACGTCGCGCAGTCAGTTAGGAGACATGTCTCTGTTTATCAGGGCTCGGGACATGCAATCGGCTCGTGAAAGCCTGTCCCCTCTACAACGTTAACATGCAGGAATCCCCGGTGATCATTTAGTCTTAAACCACATAGTTTTTCTGCACGGCGGCTCGGCGAGGGCTCACTGTGAACGTCACCATCACAGTGTTTCACCGGGGTGCGCGCTGCTTCGCTCAGACGGGGCTTTGAGTGTAGGCTCAGGCGCAAAGAGACAGTCTGTATCACTTGCGCGGCACCAGAGAGATGGCATAGAATTGTTTTTATAGTCTTTAAGAATCGCGTGACGTGTGAAAACAAAACTCCAAGCCAAAATTCGAATTTGAAATTTTCTAACGAGAAGTCCAATGTATGTTGGAGTGGAGATGCGTGTGAAAACGGCTTGTCATGCAACATTCGAATCAGGATTTTTCAAATGCTCGACCAACTGACATGGAAGTATGTTTGCGGGGGGTTGACAGTTATTCCTAAAACCTTTCATATACATATTTACATTCATTTTACTCCCCAAATAACATAGTTACAAGGATTTAGTGGATTTGGGTTGCCAGGGCCTTTAAAGATCTCACCGCTGTAAAAGCAAAGTGTTCAGTTGATGTGTTTGTACATTGTTATTAACACAGATTTTCCTCTGTCTGTCTGTCTGCCTGTCTGTGTGTGTGTGTGTGTGTGTGTGTGTGTGTTTGTGTCTGTCTGTCTGTCTGTGTGTGTGTGTGTCTGTCTGTCTGTCTCTGTCTGTCTTTCTGTCTGTGTCTGTCTGTGTGTGTGTATGTGTGTGTGTCTGTCTGTCTGTCTGTCTGTCTGCCTGCCTGTCTGTCTGTCTGTCTGTGTGTCTGCCTGCCTGCCTGCCTGTCTGTCTGTCTGTCTGTCTGTCTGTCTGTCTGTCTGTCTGTCTGTCTGTCTGTCTGTCTGTGTTTCAGGGCTTTAGACTCGGCCTCGCGGTTCCAGGATGAAGGTCCCTGTAACATCGACGTGGTGGACGCGTCTCAAATGTCACACAAAGAGTTCATATACAGGTCAGTGCTTTAACAGACTCACACAGACAGACCAAACTACAGACCAAACCAAACAACAGACAGACCAAACAACAGACCAAACCAAACAACAGACAGACCAAACCAAACAACAGACAAACCAAACAACAGACCAAACCAAACAACAGACAGACCAAACAACAGACAGACCAAACAACAGACAAACCAAACAACAGACAGACCAAACTACAGACAGACCAGACTACAGACAGACCAAACAACAGACAGACCAAACAACAGACAGACCAGACTACAGACAGACCAGACTACAGACAGACCAAACTACAGACAAACCAAACAGACAGACCAAACAACAGACAGACCAAACCAAACAACAGACAAACCAAACAACAGACAGACCAAACAACAGACAGACCAAACTACAGACAGACCAAACTACAGACAAACCAAACAGACAGACAGACAGACCAAACAACAGACAGACCAAACTACAGACAGACCAGACTACAGACAGACCAAACTACAGACAGACCAAACAACAGACAGACCAAACTACAGACAGACCAGACTACAGACAGACCAAACAACAGACAGACCAAACAACAGACAGGCCAAACAACAGACAGACCAAACTACAGACCAAACAACAGACAGACCAAACTACAGACAGACCAGACTACAGAAGGACCAAACAGACAGACCAAACAACAGACAGACCAAACAACAGACAGGCCAAACTACAGACAGACCAAACAACAGACAAACCAAACAACAGACAGGCCAAACTACAGACAGACCAAACTACAGACAAACCAAACTACAGACAGACCAAACTACAGACAGACCAGACTACTGCTAGTAGTAGGGGTGTAACAAATACACATATTTGTATTTTCAGCCCTAGCTAGTAGCAGCTACTTTATTAGGCCACAAATCAGCATCGAAAAATAGTCCTGAAAAAATGTATATTCTTTGTTTTATGTGGAGGCAAATTAGAAGAGGATTTTTTTTTAAGATATTTTTTTGGCATTTTTATGCTTTATTGATAGTGTGGAGACAGAGTTGAAATGGGGCAGAGAGGGGAGTGACATGCAGAGAACGACCGCGGGCTGGAATCAAACCCGGGTCCGCTGCTGGCCGAGGCCCATGGGGGGGGACGCCCTACCAACTGAGCTAAGGGCGCCCCCATTTATTTTTTATATAGAGGGATTTTTTTTCACGATGCATTTCGAGAATAAAGTCGAATTACATTTTTATTTTTTTAGTGGGAAGTTTTGTTTTTTGTAAGTCCACCCTTCCAGACTACATCAAACAGCTCTCTGCCTCAGCAACATGCCTTGTGTAGAGGAATAGGTGAAAAAAAAATCACATTGATCATATTGTGACTGTTTTTCAGATATGCGTACAGTCGACCGGTGATAATCAGAGGGCTGACAGACAACACGGTACGTTTTCTTTACCCCCCCCCCCCCCGTTAACTGTTCAAAACATAACTACTTCGCTTTCAATGCATCTTATAATTGTATTCTCACCAGTTTGGTATTCATTAGTTCATTGCACTTTATATTTCTGACATATTTTCTACTTTTTAAGAGTCAGTTCTCCATTTATAAACATGCACTGTAGATATTTTATACATGTTTTTGTATATTTGTACACACCTGTGTCTTGTGTATATTATCTTTCAGTAACAACACTGTGTTTAGTTTTTATGTTTGTTCCTAACCTTTGTCCTATATAAACATTTTTTTATTTTTATTGAATTGAATAATGAATGAATTAAAACATGAAGAAATACAGCTGCAGTACTAGTGTGTTGTTAATGTTTTTTCATGGTTATTAAATATAATAAAATGTCTGTTTGCAGAAGTTCCGTTCGCTCTGCTCCAAGTCGAGTTTACTGGAAGAATACGGAAACTTCAGAGTTCGTCTCAGCACGGCCAACACCTACTCCTACCAGAAAGGTGAGAGAACGGCTTAGAAAATCTGCAAGGCCTTAATTTTGGAAAATGTTTCATAAATCAGACAGTGAACAACATATGAACAAATCCTTCTGTAATAACCTTCAGAATAGTGCTGAGAATGATTATGGAAAGTTTAGTTGATGTAAGTGCTTTAGAAGTTGTAGATTTTCGGTTCAGAGTGTTGAGAAAAAAACTAATGTTGAGATAATGTCCGTTAAAGATGGTTGTATAGGAGAAATATACAGACGCAAACAGACAAGGTTTAGTCAAATAAACACCTGAATGTACATGTTGGACCTTTGATTTATACTAGTATGAAAGAAGACATGTTATGGAAGATAAATAGACAGAAATCTAACAATTGATCTGTGCTTGAAAAAACTGTCCCTGCGTTCCAAATCACATACTCTTTCTTTTTACTACACTACATACTAAAGTACAGAAGAGTTTTAGGGCCACAGACAGGAGAGAGAAAAAAATCAGATAAGGAATTTATTTTTTCAATATGTCGAGAAATGTCAAGAATAATGACAAATTCTCCAAAATGCTATTAGAGTTTGTGGGGGCATTTATGTATTTTTCAGCATACTACAAATTTGGGACATCCTAAATCTTTTTCTGACGTACTAAATAGTAGGGAAGTATGGGGATTGGAACTCAGGGTGTGTCTCCCCTTAACCGACCGCTCAGTGACCCAGCCTCTGTCTCCCTTCCAGTGGACGTTCCCTTCTCAGAGTACGTGGATGACTTCCTGAAGCCTCAGTCTGCAGAGGCTCTGGGCAGCGGTGAGTAAGAACTACATTCTGCTTCACCGGTAGCTTTCTGAGGCCCGAAATTTGAGCATTATAAAGTTGTCTAATTTAGTCTAATCTAGAAGCAGAATCCAGATTTTAAAGCTAAGTAAGTTTTTACACAGAGAGTTAATTCGTCTCTGTACGATGGTGTGTACGATCAACATGGCCTTGCAACCACACACCTTGGTCCATCACATAAAATCCAAATAAAATACCTTAAAGGGGCACTGTGTAACATTTTAAGTAATGTATTAGCTAAAATCAATATCCTCATTCATCAATATGTCCTCATTGGTGTAAAATCACCTCTGCCAATAATCTGAATTATCTTCCTGAGCGGAGAATTACAAATATTAATATGTTACATTTTGTACATTGAGCAGGCAAGTCTTATGGAGGCATCCATGTTTTTGGAATGTCATCAGGTGCATTGTTTAAAATTTAGAATTGTTCTTGTCCTTGAAGGCCACTGTAGCTTCTGTTATTATTCAAAAGGGTTGGGGTTACCCAGGGAGCGTTGCATTCTAGAACTTTCTTGATGATGTCATATTACACACTGCCCCTTTAAAGTTTGTGGTCGTAACGTGACAATGTGGAACATTTCAAGGGGGATCAATACTTTTGCAAGCCACTGTAAAAGTAAAAAGTACTGCAAAAGATCCCGTATATAAATAGCGAATAGAAAAATGTAGAATAAAAGATTATAAAATAAACATGTTTGCAAAGTACAATCAGTGCAGAAATTTACAAAATAACATGGATAATGTATAGAGGTAATAGACAGAATAAGAATCATTTTTGTATTTTAAAGCTGCAGTGTGTAGAATTTTGGGTTTTATTTCCTAGCAGATTTTGTAGGAAGTAATTATCATATCCATAAGTACATTTAATTTATTGCATAATAGCTGAAAAAAATGTTTTGAATTATTATTTTTTCCCCTTAGAAAGGGTCTTATATATGTCCATATTTCTGCATATTTTGGACCAAGGCCTAGTGCCACCATCTTGAAAGTGTCATAGTTGGAATGTCATCAGGTGCATTGTTTAAAATGTAGAATTGTTCTTGTCCTTGAAGGCCACTGTAGCTTCTGTTATTATTCTAAAGGGTTGGGGTTACCCAGGGAGCGTTGCATTCTAGAACTTTGTAGAACTTTCTTGATGATGTCATATTACACACTGCACCTTTAACTCCATAATCCTCTTGCAGAAACTCTGTATTTCTTTGGAGACAATAACTTCACAGAGTGGCGCAGTCTGTTTGCCCAGTACCGCTCTCCTCCCTACGTCCTGCCACGCACCACTGGAGCATACAGCTTCGGCATCGCAGGTACGTGAGTCCAAACAGGGCTGCTTTCCAATCCCTTAAAACGTGTGTGTGTGTGTGTGTGTGTGTGTGTGTGTGTGCAGGTACGTGAGCGGTGACTAACCTCACAAGAGGGTGTTCTCGTGGGGCAGGCTCAGTCCTCTTCACAGCAGACCCGGGTTAGAATCCAGCCCGGGTCGTTCTCTGCATGTCATTCCCCTCTCTGACACATTTCATCTCTGTCTCTCCAAACTGTCTAATAAAGCTTGAAAAAACCTTCACATTAGACCAAAGAGGTTTGTTATTCTCACCCGTCGGCTCAGGCTAAATCCTGGAGTATTTCCCCCAAACCTTCAGGGCTAAAATGTCAGCTTCATCTTGATCAAGCTGGAAAACATTCTATGACGTCCTATATTGTTGGTTGGTAATAAAAATAAGTCATTTTGAAGGTAACTTAATGGTGGTTGCTCCAATGTAATCTAGTAAAATGTAGTGTTAGGCAGAAAACCAATAAAACCGCTCAGGTGGTAGAGCGGGTCGGCCGATGATCAAAGGGTTGGAGGTTCGATCCCCGCTCTGCCACCTGTGTCATAGTTGTTGTGTCCTTGGGCAAGACACTTCACCCACCTTGCCCCGTGTGAATGTCGATAGTTAGCCTGCTGCTATCGGTGTATGAATGTGTGTGTGAATGGTAACGTGTAAATGGGAACAGGTCTCCATTGCAAAAGAGTCTTCGGTCTCAATGGGATTTACCTGTAGAAATAAAGGTTAAAAAAATAAATAAAAATAGGCTATAGTTAAAGTAGAAATAGGTTTTACCCGATTGTAATACCGTGGACTGGGGGTGAATTTGGGGAAGGGTTAAAGGGATTAAAATTTGAATATCACCCTAACCCTGATGTCCAAATTCTGATCTTTTTTAAAATACGTATTGTGTGTTTTGTAGTTTAGTTTCCTGTGTTTAAAGGTGCAGTGTGTAATATGACATCATCAAGAAAGTTCTACAAAGTTCTAGAATGCAACACTCCCTGGGTAACCCCACCCCTTTAGAATAATAACAGAAGCTACAGTGGCCTTCAAGGACAAGAACAATTCTAAATTTTAAACAATGCACTGATGACATTCCAACTATGACACTTTCAAGATGGCGGCACTAGGTTTTGGTCCAAAATATGCAGAAATATGGACATATATGAGACCCTTTCTAAGGGAAAAAATAATAATTCAAAACATTTTTTTCAGCTATTATGCACTAAATTAAATGTACTTATGGATATTATAATTACTTTCTACAAAATCTGCTAGGAAATAAAACCCAAAATTCTACACACTGCAGGTTTAAGATATCAAAGTAATGATGAAACGATAGTCTGTGACCTTCAGATCTCCTTCCTGTGTCTCTAGGTTCAGGGACGGGCGTTCCCTTCCACTGGCACGGCCCCGGATACTCTGAGGTCATCTATGGGAGGAAGGTCAGAATCAAAATAATGTAGATTTGTCTTCAGTTTTTCTGCACCTCAATCTGAATCTGTCTCATGTAGGGAACTGGTACTAAATTGGTAGCGGTTCTTGACAGGTCTGTACCGTAATTTTTATTTGTTCAACCTTAAAGGTGCAGTGTGTAATATGACATCATCAAGAAAGTTCTACAAAGTTCTAGAATGCAACGCTCCCTGGGTAACCCCACCCCTTTAGAATAATAACAGAAGCTACAGTGGCCTTCAAGGACAAGAACAATTCAAAATTTTAAACAATGCACCTGATGACATTCCAACTATGACACTTTCAAGATGGCAGCACTAGGCCTTGGTCCAAAATATGCAGAAATATGGACATATATGAGACCCTTTCTAAGGAAAAAAAAACAATTCAAAACTTTTTTTCAGCTGTTATGCACTAAATTAAATGTATTTATGGATATTATAATTACTTTCTACAAAATCTGCTAGGAAATAAAACCCAAAATTCTACACACTGCAGCTTTAATTCATTATAACATAGCTGCTAGTCTTGTAGTAGGCCAACACTTTTAAAAGGTCTTGGTCTAGTCTCGGACTTCAGATTTTATGTCAAGATCACAACAATGTGGATATTGCCATTTTGCCTCTTTTGATTTGAAAACATGAAAATGTGGTGACAATTTGAATCCTTTTCGGCTTTTTATACTTATTAGCAGTTTCAACACAAACACAAACAAACAGAACAACACAGCCAGGCACAGACTAGTTACATCAATACAACAAACATTCAGTCCATTTCTTCCATCTTGCTCAGTAGCCTACAGCCTATCGTTATGTTAAAAAAAAATTTCATGTCATGTTCTCAGTTTTTTTTTATCAAATCTTAACCAAACCCATACTAGTCTGATTTAAAGTGTTTTCTGCTTGTCCCCCCCCTAGCGCTGGTTCCTGTACCCCCCCGACCAGACGCCTCACTTCCACCCCAACAGAACCACCCTGTCCTGGGTCACAGAGACCTACCCCGTCCTGCCTCAAGAGGAGGCCCCACTGGAATGCACCATCAGGCCGGGAGAGGTGACGGGCTTTCATTCAACTATATCTTACTAAGAATTCACTTAGGTGTGTTCTTAGGGAAGGTTATAGACTTTCTATTTGACTATTGAGAAGGGTATGAATGATTTTGGACGTGCCACTTTCTGTTCAAATGTAAATAAAAGCTGAACATTATTTTTTTCCCACAATGATGCCTCTTGTACATCGTCTTATTATCTTCTGGGAGAAGCCGGTGGCATTTGACTGTACATATTTGGGTGGACATTTTGAACATATTTGAATATTCAGGGGGAGAGATCCATGTGGTCAACCGTGGCTCAGGTGGTTAAGTGGGTCGGCAGATGATCAAAGGGTTGGAGGTTCGATCCCCGCTCTGCCACCTGTGTCATGGTTGTTGTGTCCTTGGGCAAGACACTTCACCCACCTTGCCTCGTGTGAATGTGTATGACTGCTGTATGTTTGAGGTGGTGGTCGGAGGGCGCTGAATGGCAGCCACGCTTCCGTCAGTCTGCCCCAGGGCAGCTGTGGCTACTATGGTAGTTTACCACCACCGGTATGACTGTGTGAATGAATGAAACCTGGAACCCTGTAAAGCGTCTTAAATCCAATCCATTATTATTATTATTATTATTATTTAA
>OX442364.1:26511090-26526090 GCA_949357725.1 Hyperoplus immaculatus | reverse complement strand
CTGCCTTAACCCTCTTGGGCATGGTGTTCACTAGAGCTTCACAGGTTGCAACTGGAACCCTCTTCTACCCATTCATGACGACATCAAGGAGCTGGTGGATATTAGAGTCCTTGCGCTCCTCCATCTCCCATTTTAGGATGCCCCAAAGATGCTCAATAGGGTTTAAGACTGGAGACATGCTTGACCAGTCCATAACCTTTACCCTCAGCTTCTTTAGCAAGCCAGTGGTCGTTCGGAGGGGTGTTTGGGGTCGTTATCATGTTGCAGTACTGCCCTGCGGCCCAGTTTATGAAGGGAGGGGATCATGCTCTGCTTCAGTATGTCACAGTACATGTTAGAATTCAATGAACTGTAGATCCCCAGTGCTGGCAGCACTCATGCAGCCCCAGACCATGACACTCCAACCACCATGCTTGACTCTAGGCAAGACACACTTGTCTTTGTACTCCTCCCCTGGTTGCCGATCCACACTCTTAACACCATCTGAACCAAATAAATGTATTTTGGTCTCATCAGACCACAGGACATGGTTGCAGTAATCCATGTCCGTAGTCTGTTTGTCTTCAGCAAACTTTTTGTGGGGTTTCTTGTGCATCATCTTTAGAATAGGCTTCCTTCTGGGATGACAGCCATGCAGACCAGTATGATGCAGAGTGCGGCGTATGGTCTGAGCACTGACAGGTTGACCCCCCACCCCTTCAAGCCCTTCAGCAATGCTGGCAGCACTCATACGTCTATTTTCCAAAGGCAACCTCTGTGTACGACGCTGACCATGTGCACTCAACCTTCGTAAACCGGGCCGCAGGGTGGTATTGCAACATGATAACGACCCCAAACACACCTCCAAGACGACCAGTGGCTTGCTAAAAAAGCTGAGGGTAAAGGTTATGGCCTGGCCAAGCATGTCTCCAGACCTAAACCCTATTGAGCATCTTTGGGGCATCCTCAAACGGAAGGTGGAGGAGCGCAATGTCTTTAATATCCACCAGCTCTGTGATGCTGTCATAAATGGGTGGAAGAAGGTTCCAGTTGCAACCTGTGAAGCTCTAGTGAACTACATGCCCAAGAGGGTTAAGGCAGTGCTGGAAAATAATGGTGGCCACACAAAATATTTACACTTTGGGCCCAATTTGTAAATTTTTTCTAAGGGGTGTACTCACTTTTGTTGCCAGCAGTTTAGACATTAATGGCTGTGTGTCGAGTTATTTTCAGGGGACAGTAAATTTACACTGTTATACAAGCTGTACACTGACTACTTTACATTGTATCAAAGTGTCATTTATTCAGTGTTGTCCCATGGAAAGATATAAAGAAAAATGTGAAGAAATGTGAGGGGTGTACTCACTTTTGTGAGATACTGTATCTATCTATCTATCTCTGTCTCTGACTGTATTTGATTTTCTTTCCCAACAGGATGACTTGGACGGCGACAGAGAACTTCTGGCTCTCTTTGAAACGCCCGCCACTCCTTCTCCCATCAAGTTCAGGAGCAGATACGGCCGGAGAGAAACATTCTTTAGGCCTCTGTACATCTCCAAAGACGGTCGGCCCAAAGAAAGACTACGGATCATTTTGGAAGAAGAGGAAGATTTATACAACCCCACACCTTCCCCCCCATCCTCCCCTCTCCCTCTGAGCACTCACACACACACAGACACACACACAGACACACACACAGGCCTTCCGAGCCCTCACAAGCAGAAGGAAGAAGTCTATGATAATGGATTGGATTTAGATAGTGCTTTTTTCCTGTTCACTCAAAGCGCTGCACAGGGCCCATCCATATTCCATCCATCTACACACAATCACACCTGTGATGAAGACAAGCCAGACACACAGACAGTGGGCTGGGACGTAAACGAGACAACCATCACACCGACACTGGACTGTGGCTTAAACATGGCGGACACACCGACAGAAGACTCTGAGAAGGGATTCATTGAGACAGACATGGATTGTGAAGAGATAGAAGCGATTTCTATCTCTCCGTGTCTCTCAGCCTCTTCCCCCGATGTCCAAATGAATAACTGGAACTGGATGGATGAGACGGACACTGACACACTGGTGATTATACTTTAACCTTAAGGAGCGGAGTGTGTCAATGTGTTGTTAAAAAGCTTGATTTGATTTGTTTTCAGTTAAATTCAGTGACAACTTATTGATGTCAAAACATTTATAAATGATTGAATGACTTGTTTTTAAGACCCTTTCATCCATGTGTGTGTGTGTGTGTGTGTGTGTGTGTGTGTGTGTGTGTGTGCGTGTGTGTGCTTTTGTGTGTGTGTGTTTGTGTGTGTGTGTGTGTGTGTGTGTGTGTGTGTGTGCGTGCGTGCTTGTGTGTGTGTGTGTGTGCGTGTGTGTGTGTGTGTGTGTGTGTGTGTGTGTGTGTGTGTGTGTGTGTGTGTGTGTGTGTGTGTGTGTGTGTTCTTGCATTGCTATCCTTCTTGGGACCTCGGCCAGTAAAATCACCTTCCATATTAGGACTTTTTGCCTAGTTAGGACCAAAATGGTGGTCCTGGTGAGGATAACCACTAGAACAGATAGAGAATGTCATTTTAACATGCCTAGTGGTGAAATCTAAAAAAAATGGTATGGACCTAAGAAGGAGGTATTTTTACAAATGTGTGTGTGTGTGGGTTTTGGAAGTGCTCCCCCTTTGGCACCTTTGTGTAATTGGTCCTAAGAAAGTAGGTATTTTTACAGACGTGTGTGTGTGTGGTTTTTGGAAGTGCTCCCCCTCTGGCACCTTTGTGTAATTGCTTCTTAAAAGAAGGCATTTTTACCAATGTGTGTATGTGTGGATTTGATTTGACTCCAGACATGTATCCATATACAAATTCGATGTAAGACCACACAACTATGGAATAAATGATGATATATTATATTCCTATACATGACTACATTTCAGGCAATTAGGGGCTTTGTGCTTGTTCACTGGCTCCATATGTCAGGTTAGATGACATTCTACACCAGGATAACTATCTGCTGTGTATTTTAGCTGTTAAATCAAATTCACACAATTTCCTTTTTATCTTTATTTTATTATATAGCACATTTAACAAGATTGACCGAAAAAAAAATAACGGGGACTGAAAATTCTAATTGTCTCCGGTCAGATTATCTGGTTGAATTAATTCCCTCTGCAGACATGAATTGTGTTAATATCTTAGTGATTTTTCATATCTTTCCTTCTACTGAAACCACAAACAAACCATGAGTTTTTCTGCACCGGCTCAGTCGCTCACACTGAGTTGTCAATGTGAAACGCTGCTTTGCTCGGACGAAGGCTTTGAGTGTTTCTTTGTAAGGTGATTAAACATCAGATGTGTTTTATTTTCTTTGTTCAAGTCAAAAGTATATGCAGTTTCATTTCTAACTAGTACTATAAGTTAATGGACATGTACTTATATGGCACCATTTTAGTCTTCTGACTACTCAAGGCGCTTACACATTCACACAGACATTCATACTTATGGCAGAGTAGAGGCTACCTGCCCATCATCTGATCTAATCATCCAAACGGTAACCATATTCACATCCATGTGCAGCACGGGAAGCCATTTGGGGTTCAGTGTCTTTTCCTGGACACCTAGACATGTGGACCAGAGTAACCGGGGATCGAAACACCGATATTTTGAATGGATGACGACCTGCTCTACCTCTGAGCCTATAGTGCTACTGTTACTGCAACTATACTATTGCGATCTTTACCTTTATCTACCCAGGGTAGGTTCACTGAGTACTCTTTTTCAGACTCATACATTCACACCTTGGAGCTGCCACCACCGTTTTCTACTGTTGGTCACTTTGCAGCTCCACTGGAGCGGTTTGGGGTTAAATGCCTTGCTCAAGGGCACTTCAACAGTGAGTTAAAGGGAGGGGAGAGAGTTACTTATTCTCTTTAACCCAGTAGAAAAGGTGTATATGACCTTTTAATTTTGGACTTTTAACACACAGCGTGTGTGCCGTCTGTGGAGCGAGGTTGACGCCGCATCGCGAGGATGGCCGATAGAACGCACCAGTGTGCAGCTCAGCAGAAGGCTGTCATGAGTAGCGTTGTCCTGCTGGCCAGCAACATCAACGCCATCACAGAGCCCGACTGTCTGGCTGAATGCGCCAACAAACTGGCTAAAGTGACGGGAGCAATCCTCAGCCTCTGCACCACCAGCGTGGCAGCACTTGATCCAGCTTAACATGTGCCTTACAAATGGCACGCAAAGCCGTCGACCAGTGGTGGAAGAGGTACTCTACTTTTATTCAAGTAAAACTAGTAATACCTCACTGTAGAAATACTCTGTTACAAGTGAAAGTCCTGCATTCAAAATGTTACTTAAGTAAAAGTAACAAAGTATCATCATGAAAAGGACCTTAGTAGAAAAAGTAAAAGTACTCTTTATACAGAATGGCCTATTTCAGAATATTATATTATCATATTGTAATTATCATTAATGTAAATATCACTTTAATGTTGCAGTTAACACAGATGGTGAAAACTTTAATTACTTTAGATAGGCTACTGCTGTGTAGCTTAATCTATAACAATATATGCTATTTTGTTTTATGATAATATTTTGTATTTATAATCTGAATCTGTGAAGTAACTAGTAACTGAAGGAAGGCCTAACAAATAAATGTAGCGGAGAAAAAATTACAGTATTTCCTCTGGAATGTGGTGAAGTAAAAGTATAAAGTAGATTAAAATGTAATTACTCAAGTAAAGTAAAAGTACCTCAAAATTTTACTTAAGTACAGTACTTAAGTAAATGTAGCCTACTTAGTCACTTTCCACCACTGCCATAGACTGTACAGTGGGGGAGCGGGAAGGTAAATCAAAGTGGGTCTAGTTAGGACCGAAGTGTGTTTCACACACACACTTCGGTCCTAACTAGACCCACTTTAATATACCTTCCCGCTCCCCCATGATGCCAGGCATAACATAATGTTTGTGAAACACACTCGGTCCTAATAAGAACTATAACATAATGTTTGTGAAACACACTCGGTCCTAATAAGAACTATCGGCTCATATCTCCGCCCCCTCCACACCCCATGCTCCACACAGACTGAAACGTGCTGCGTCATAAGGGAATGCTTCTCACTGCAGTGTGGCAGACAAAGAGGAGCTGTGGAACGGCAAAGACAATGGTAAGTTTTGAGTTATTCTACTACGTTCTCAATATAATATTGCACTGTTCAGTTGACTTACACACCGTTTTCACATGTATTGCATCTGCAACTTAAAAAGAGCTAAATTGCAATGCAGTGGAATTTCACCGAGATGGCTAATGCTGGCTAGCTAATGTCTACACATTAGCTAGCCAGCATTAGCCATAGCACATGTTCCAATGTCAAGTAAATGAGGTTGGCTAATGCTGGCTAGCTAATGTGTAGACATTAGCTAGCCAGCATTAGCCATAGCACATGTTCTAATGTCAAGTAAATGAGGTCAGAAGTGATGTTAGCCTACTACCAAACTATGATTTACACTCAAGGGAAGTTATATATTTTTTAACCAATGTTGTTGTCAAAGAATGTGAGTATTATAGTGTGCCAAGACAAGATTTAGAGGATTTTCTGGAACAAGGCTGATTTTTCATATTATTTTGTAAAGGTAGATAGATAGAGCATGGTTGATAGAGAGCCAGGGAGACTGAAACACATTATTGGTAGTGGAATATAATTTAAATTATGTATTTCGCTTTTTAATCAGATTCCTCCTGTACACACTCTGTGTCAGAGGCCGTGTGGTGGGAGGGGGGGGGGGGGCGGAGTTGTCTGTCTCTCACACATGCAGGTAGAGAAAATGGCGGAGAGAACCAAGCAGTCCATAGTGTGGCTTTATTTCACCAGAACTGATGCATTATATTGCACCAGAGAATATTTTGATGAAATTATCATTGTTTTTGTCGATAATCTAATATTGAGGATAGTCTAAAAAGTTTTAAAAAATTTATCTTTGACCATAAAAATTGTATTTAGTGAGAATATTATAACAAGCATTGCAACAATGTAATGTGATATGTCAGGCCACCATTGTAAATGAAACTCATTTGTTGTTGATGACTTGAATGTTGACTGACTGTGTCATTTGTGCTTACAGGAGGATTTGTTTACACCTGACTGCTCTAAATACCCAGGTGAGACGTGATGACATAATATAAATTTGTGTAATGGTTTTGTAGGAATTAGTTTGTAGTAGTGTAGACTATTATACTGAAAAATAATCCTTAAAGCTAAACTATTTAGCTTTAGACACATGAGCCAGATGTTACATTTAATACTGTGCAGCACAGGGCTCCAGACTGCGGCTAAATGGAAAATTGTGTAGAAGATAAAAAAAATTATAACCAGGGATATCCTGTCTGTTAGGGTTTTTGAGGGGAAGGGCTTTCGCCATCTGATGGTACTTCTTGAGCCTGGATACACAGTGCCATGTCGGCAAACAGAAAATATACAGTGAGCAGCCTCCCTCTGTGAGATTCTGTGTACAGCCGGAAAAAATACAATCATCACCTAAGCATGGACATCGTTTAAATAAAGCCTCCCATTTTAATGTTCATAATGCTTTGACGCAAACAACATTACATTACGGTGGCAGCCGTGGTGAAGTTGATATGTGAAGATGCATACCTCCTTTATAAGTCATCATACAAATCAATGAGTGGTTCACAATCATATCCCTAGTAAATACTAACTTTACTCTTAGGCTAAGTTGTCATCTTGAACCAAATTAACAATTTCATCTCCTGTCATTTTTGCAGCTAACTTTGACTCTCAACAGAAGGAAGAGGTAGGACATTTCCTTTTCTTTGTTTGTGTTCTTAACATCAACTGTTAACTGCTAGTGAGGAGACTGGGTGGGTTAACATAGAGATAAGCGATTTTTTATAGTGTTTAAGATGTGTTTTACTCAGTGTGGATGACATTATAACTGTCAGTGACGTCAGTCAGCCGGAGCGTCTGTTTAGGGAAGTTTCCTTTCTCTCTCTGTTGTGTGAGCATGCACGTTGCCGCACTAACATATCATTCCACGGTTGCAACGTGCTCTCCCTGAGTTTGTTTGCATCGCTCTTGTGAGTACATGGAGTTTCCCGATCTCTATTATAAGTTATAATTTATGCACGTTATTAAACGGCCGCGATTTGCCGGTCGCAAAAGCTGTTTAACGTGTCATCACGAGCGGAGTATTGCTAATGTTCTTTTCCTGGGATCTGTATGCTGCTGTGCATGTTAAAGAAGGAAATAAACATAGGATAAATCCTTACTCCTCCTCTCATCGTTTCATGCTTCATAGTCTGACGTTTTTGGCCTTAAGTGGTGTTTAGCCGACACCCCTGAAGTGAATCCAGTGATATAGCAGATCAGCACGCTAACGGTACATTCACCAGTTCCCTCTACTACCAAGGTGGAGATATAAGCACTACTTCAAATTAATTGAGGTCAAAGGATGTTTACTTTTGTTGAGAACTAAATACTTGAATTGCAGGATAAACCTGTTGCTGTCTGTTTATGTGCAATACACATTGAAGGTTATGTACATTAAGTACCTGTCTGTTCTAAACAGTAGGCCTAACGCAAATTCCCTGGTAACTAGTTACTTCTATTTTAAAGTAATTCAGTTACTAACTCAGTTACTTTTTGGAACAAGTAGTGAGTAACTATAACTAATTGTCCCAACACTGGACACAAGATATTTGAAATGGAGTACATCTGTGATATTGATACTGAGACTGCTGCAAGCCAACACAACAAATCAGACAAATGTGCCATTTTCATTTCGAGTTCTCTTAAAAAGAGATTTTCTGCTGTTTATTTTTCAGGAAAACTACTTGTATTCCAGTGACTGTGGTACTGTTTTCCTTGACCCCACTCCAAGAACCAACAGTGGAGTTGTAAGTTGTTTTTATAACTTCACATTCTAACATAAAAAGTGCCATGGTATCTGTCAAGTGACTGCTAATGCTTCACTTTAGGGGCACTTTACACGACAACACAAACGGCCGCGGGAATTTTTCCGCGTTTGCACTATATCATTTACAGGAAAACAGCAAACGCAGGCATGAAACCGCAGGTTTTTGAGATCACCTCCCAGGGAGGATTTTTTGGAAAACTTAACGGTTTTGGTTTCCTGTAAACACCGAAACCATTTCCCCTGATAACGCTGACGTCACGGCTCCACCCTCACACATGCGTATTCTATAACTTGCTGTCAAAATATCCACAACACAAACGAGTTATAAAGTTAGAAGACAACATGAACGGTGTCTCCACGGCACCATCACTGTGATCAGCGGAGAGTGACGTGCAGGTCTAAAATATAGCCTAACACTCGCCAATTTAGTCTAAGCGATTAGTAAGTTATTGAGACCGCCGGCCACTTTGTCTGGGGAAAGATTTGTGCTCTGCCGGTTTTTCTAGCCAAATAAACGTGTGTAGCTTCTATGCCAGGGCAGGGACACGGCTCTCTCTACATTAAAAAACACTATCCATAGTTCAGCGCGCAGCGGTTAAGTTACTGTTCAACAAAAGGAGCATTAAGGCTACGGCTTCACAGTAAAAGCATTTCACTGGCTAAACATTAATAGCATTTCACTGGACACACGTGAGTTGACTTTTATTTTGAAGTACGCCTAACAGGAAGGTATCCGCTCACGAAGCCCCTTCACTATCAGCAAGTCTTCTGTTTTTACGAGTATAATGCGGTGAAATAAGAGGACAGAAAGCTTGTCTTTTACAATATTTGTAACCCCAACCTTACACCAACCGCTTTATGAACGTTAGTGGCATTAATTTTCGGTTACAGTAAGGTTTTATGCATCAAATTGTACCGGAAGAGCTATCTACTAGGCTGTGTCACCGCTGACTATTGGCTTGGCATGGCTGCTGCACTGCTACTACAGCGATTTCGACCCGTTTCCTCTGAAAACATGTGCACGGGTGAAGATGTCAGATAAATTTTGTCTGAACGGGGTTTTTTTTTAAACCAAAAACTGGAAAACTGTCACGTTTTCACAGTGTAAAGTGCCCCTTAGTCAAGCACAAAAATCATATTTTCTGTCAAACATTTAGCTTTTTCTAGTCTAAATCTTTGTTTTATATTGACATTTTCGACCTTTTTAAATGCTTGTGATTTCACAAAACCAAGGCTGTTTGAATTTAGGCCTCCTCTGGATGCTTCACTTTATTTAATATTTGTGTTATTGTGCACATGACTACAGAGAGATGTATGCTTTCATTTCCAGCTAGCCTTTCTCATAGACATATAAAGATATTCTTTATATGTATATGTCCGCTCTCTATCACTAACTTACATGAACATTTCGATTGTACTGATTGTGATCATAATATTTAACAACTTGATTTGGCAGTAAATATAGTATTTCATTAGTTACAGTTATAGTGAGGCTCAGACAACCCCTTGGGGCTATACATTCGAGAGGCATCTATTTGCGGACCCATGGGGAAACTGGAGCTCCACTTTGGAACGGAAATACATCACGGTTCTTCTTCTTCTTCTTCATTGGTGTTTTATGGTGGTCAGTATCCTAAGTAGTTGCATTACCGCCACCTTAGTATAACAAACTTTATTGTTATAACCTATCCCTGTCCCCTTACCACCCTGCTGTGATGCCTGAACCTAATCGCCAAAACAAAATAGATAACACAAACCGGGTAATCGGTCTTGTTATTGTTGGATGTTGTGACTTCCTTATTCAAGAAACGGTGACGTATTTCCCGTTCAACAGTGGAGCTGCGCTTCATGGTCAATACGTAAAAAGTTATTAACGTTATATTGCTTGTAATATTTTCCAAATGCTTCAGTTTAAATTGACTGATTTCCATTTTCCACTTTAGCAGACGGACATAGAGGAAATAGAGGTTCCGCCCTTATCAAGGACAGACAGCATATTTGTAAGTAAAGTTTAGGTTTAACATGTTGTACATACTTATTGTTATGTTTAGTGGCAGGCAAATGTGTAATTTTTTGCATTAGGGTTCTCATTTTGTCCAGAGCAGGGCTCCCTCAACAGTAGCCACACCGGACACAGACGTTACAGTAAAGTTCATTACTTCCAAAAAACCTCTGGGAGATCAGTGAGGGCAAAACAACTTTACCAATCAGTTTTAACCGAATATTCTCAGGTCTGGCTTTGCTAGAAACACCAACTCTGTCAGCACGTTAGCGTGTTGTTAATGGAGCGGTTTGTAACCTAGGCTACCAATGTTATCTTCACTTCACCTGTTCAACTGACTTTGTAGTAGTCTAGATAACAGACATTCAACTGTCTTGCAGTTTAAACAGAAGCTTGAAGTTGCCAAAGACAGTTGCCTCGTTCATGGAGTCACAGTGGTGCACCAGTGCAGAATGAATATAGAGGAAACACTGAAGAGAGACTGAATAGCGTACATTTGACACACGTTATATCGCCCAAACCTACTGCATACCACATAGTTTTAATAAGATTGTCGCATCAATAACACTCCATTTCTCTCTCCCATGTCAATTTACAATTTGGTATTTCCGTGTATGGTTTGGCCTTCAAAATAGAAAACGTTGTTTAAACTTAAAACTTAAATATTCACTGCAGAATCAGACACTTTTTAATTTTCATCTGAGCTAAAGTTGGCAACAATCCAGCATACACTGCATTTGTTCCCAAACAAACTGAGATGATGTTTCCGGACCATTGATTTTCATATGAACAAGTAAATCGATTGATTCAAGGTTAGAATAAGCTTGCTTAATTCTAACTTGTATTGCTGAACAAAATCCATTCTTTATTCCCCCACAATGATTATCTGGTGGATGGTTTTTCCAGTGATCCCAATTTCATCCAGCTATGATGAAGTCAAGGG
Organism: Hyperoplus immaculatus; assembly: GCA_949357725.1. Classification (NCBI taxonomy): domain Eukaryota; kingdom Metazoa; phylum Chordata; class Actinopteri; order Uranoscopiformes; family Ammodytidae; genus Hyperoplus; species Hyperoplus immaculatus. Next base: position 26,515,233 of record OX442364.1, on the reverse strand, counting down.
GCCTCTTAAAAATGGGGTCACTAATTTAACAATTATGCAGCCATAATGCACCACCATTGGCCCCAATGTCCACCATAACATATTGTTCCTAAAGCTTTCCATTGGCCCTGAATAATCAGCCAAACAAATGAATTGGTTATCATGCACCATTACTATACTGTCAAACCTTGATGTATTTAGAGAAGATAGGTGTATTGTGAAAATATAGTTACATCCCTTTTCCTACTGCTCAAAATTTCTGTAACTCTCATGTTAAATAATCATCTTTGTTTCTATTGCAGCTGACCAAAGAAATGCTTGGGTTCGGCAGTGAAGAAGAGAATGTCCCAGCTACATCACGCTCTAGCGAGGAAGAGGATTCAGGTGAAATCTTCTGCACTAAAAGAGGCAGTGTTTTACAAATACAAATTGTAGATGGGGAATATGCCTTGGGAGGAAAAATAATATTTTTCATTAATATCTGACAATTTTCAATATCTATATAATGTATTATGGATTAAGTGTTCTTACAATCTTTTTTTCACAGGTGCGAAAAAGACTAAACGAAAGTGGTCAATGGAGGAAGTGAATGCAGTTGAAGACTATCTGTTTGTTTTTATCCGAATGCGGAAGATGCCTGGAAAAGAAGATCGTGAGAGGTGCATTGCTGCTTCCCCTAATGCCCTAGCTGAGAGGGACTGGAGAGCGGTAAAGTTCTATGTGCACCACAGAATCATTTCAGATCGGCGAGAGGGGGAGAGGGAGAGAGAGCGGGGGTGGAACGGCATCCACACACATCCTACGTCTACCTCTGGAGCGCGTCTCCTTCCGTTTATGCTGCGTCTCTCGCACTTTTTTCGGACACACATGGAACGTCTTGGCAGCTGCTGCTGCTGCAGCGCTGCTCCTGAAAGCCCTGTCTTTCTACGTAGAGTTTTCATAGATAATTCCCGACAGTAATCCGTGCGCCCCATTGCCTTTTTTATTTATTTTTTGCCACATTTTCGCTTGATGGAAGTTTTATTTTGAAAGGGACACACCAGGAAATGGTGAAACTACAGCGAATGCTGCCGGTATGAAGTTAATATGACTCTCAGCAGAGTATTTCTCTACCAGTTAAAGCAGAGAGACCCGAGAGAGACGCGCGGCTCTCAGAAAAAAACAGGCTCCTCCTCCTGAGGTCAAGGGGAGCGTCGCTGCAGACGTGCCTCCGACGCGCCTCAGCAGTGCGTCTGAGGTTGGATGTGTGCTCGCTCTAGGTTGATTACACGGTCGGTGACAAAAAGTCAGACGCAGACGCGCAGTAGAGGTAGCATGTGTGTGGAGGCCGGAAGGAAGGGGGGAGTTAGCTCATACAGCAGTAAAGTTTTATAATTATTTTAAAATGACATTTTCTTTTCATTAAGGGACATTTACACATATCTGTATCGCATAGATACATTTTTTAATTTTTTACAAATTGTGTATTTTATTTAACAATTTATCCAGTGTTCCATTTTCCAATGGTATATACATGCAGTGGCCAAACTCGTCTCTTACACAATCAATGTCTGGCTTGGACAAATACAAACTTTAACATATAGGAGAGAGAGGGAGGGAAAGAGAGAGAAAGAGGGAGGGAGGGAGGGGGAGAGAGGGGGGGAGGGAGAGAGGGGGAGGCAGAGACAGGAGGGAGAGGGAGAGAGAGAGAGGGAGACAGGAAAGAGAAAGAGAGAGAGGGGGAGAGGGCGAGAGAGGGACAGAGAGGGAGAGGGGGAGACAGGAGGGAGAGAGATAGAGAGGGGGAGAGAGGGAGACAGGAGGGAGAAAGAGAGTGAGAGGGAGAGAGAGGGATGGAGGGAGGGGGAGCTCATACAGCAGTACATTTAGGCACATTTACAGATGTAATAGATGCAGTTTATTTTTATTCTTTTGTTTTGTTTACAGATTGTGTATTTTATTGATTTTTTTACCACACAGTTTGTTTAAAGGCTTTTAGACCTGAAAGGCCATGGAAAGCCACAGTTGGGTTGGTATTGTCTGACATTAAAAGGATAATGTTTCTCCTGAAGTATGTTTGACTTAATTTGGTCTTTTTAAGATTGGTGGCACTATATAGTGTGTTTGCCATTTTGTTGTGGTGTTCGAATTCTCAGTGGTTAATTTCATTCACTATATAGCGCACTTTAAAGTAACGACAATGCACAGCTATTGTGTGTGTACAACGCTGGAGATGATGTGGTTCTGAGTATGGTTAGCTGGAAAGGTGCAGGGATATAAGCATGTGTGCTGATGATCACAGCAGAGGCCGGAGCACAGGAGATGCATGGAAGGGAGAAATATAAGGCAGCAATGACAGACACCATTTACTAAGAAATAGACTAAATCATAGTTGTTTCAACTCATTACAAGTGAATGCAGTATGGTTAACCTTTTTTTCAACCCATTAATGCCTGATGCTGCGCGACAGACATCAATGGGTTAAAGACGGACCTAACAAGTATAGTAAAAATATGTGGAAATTATAAAAAAAATTAAATAATACTAATCTTAAATCTGAAGTGATATAAAAAAAATAGATTTTTTTTTAAGTTCAGGGGTGCAATTTAGAAGTTTCTACTATGTCTAGAAAGGGTGGTCCTAAGATGGTAGGCATTTTTGGGGTGGCCCTAAGAAGGTAACAAATACAAGAATGTGTGTGTGTGTGTGTGTTATGTTAATTCTCTTTCCTCTTTCAACAGAAACGCTCTCCAACTTTCTCCGGCACAATCCGCATTCATGTCAAAAGCAGCGAGAGCTTCGAGGAAGAGAAACCAACCGATTGGGAGGTAATAATAAAGACATTTACAGAAGAAGACCACAGCAGCCCAACCAGCCTTCTATCAACACAAGAGAATACAGAGGACGAAAGCCCCAAAAAATCCTTACCACCTGGCATCAAAACACCCTCCACACCTTCACCCAAGTCTCCCTCTGTCCCTTCCCTCACCTCAATGAACGGGACAGACTCGTTATCGTGGCACAGCGACTTTGACGGCCATGAAGGCGAAATTGCGGAGTTGATATTGAGTGAAGATACCCTTAAAAGGATTGCGGAGTTGATAAGGAGTGAAGATACCCTTAAAATAAGACCCAGAAGTAAATTGAGCTGGTGGGAGCGTGTGAAAAGATGTTTGATGAAGACCAAGGTCCAGCCAGTGACAGAGGCTCAGATGAGGAGAGCCATTAGTAACATGTCTACTGAGGGGAAGTGTCAACTGTCTCCACGTGAAACGGTATGCAAGTAAAAATGTTAGACAGACAGACAGACAGACAGACGGGCAGACAGACAGACAGACGGAGAGACAGACAGACAGATAGACGAAGAGACAGACGGGCGGGCAGGCGGACAGACAGGCAGACACAACCACACACACACACACACACACACACACACACACACACACACACACACACACACACACACACACACACACACACACACACACACACACACACAGGGGAACTCTAGAATGAACACAAACTGAATGTTCCTCAGAGCACCTTTAAGTCCTTCACTACATGCATTACATTACTGTTTGATTTCTACATTATCTCAGCACTAACTTTGTTTTATTTCCAATTCTTCCTGACACAGAGCAAGAAGGAAAATGAAGCGGGGAAGAGACACACTCCCTCTTTCTTCAAGAGAATTTTCTGCTTCAGAAATTGAGAGACACCTGTCCTCCCTCCTCCCTCCCTCTGTCCCTCCCTCCCTCCCTCCTTTCTTCCCTCCCTCCCTCCATACTACTGAATTACACTTTTAATTAAATTTTTTTTATTCCAACCCCAAACCTGCCCTTACCCCTTTCCCTGCCACCTTACTTAACCACTCCTGTCTGTACCCCTCCCCTTACCACCCTTAGTATAACCCCTAGCCCCTTAGCCAAACTGATGTATGAATGTGTGTGTGTGAATGTGTGTGTGAATGTGTGTGTGAATGTGTGTGTGAACGTGTGTATGACTGTCTGTGTGAATGTGGGTGGGTGGACTGCGTGTGTGTGTATACAGCCATTTGAGTGGTCTTCTGACTAGCAAAGCGCTGTTTACTATCATATGTAAGTCGGTCCATTCACCGTTAAGTTAAGGTGGGTTTTTTGTTTTTCTTGCCTCTGAGCAGACCCCCTCCCCAGTATCTAGCACACT